>NJDC01009023.1:32066-54687 GCA_002245475.1 Calephelis virginiensis
ACTTTGTTTGAAACCAATCAAAAATTGGAATAAATCAACGTTCCACATGGATGAAAACCAATGTTTTAATCCATGTTCTGCAACCTTAAGGAAACTTTGTTTGAAGCAAATCAAAATTTGGAATAAATTAACGTTCCACACGGATGAAAACCAATGTTTTAATCCGTGTTCCGCAAAGGCGTGGAAACTTTGTTTGAAACAAATATAAATTTGGAATAAATCTACGTTCCACACGGATGAAAACCAATGTTTTAATCCGTGTTCCGCAAAGGTGTTGAAACTTTGAAACAAATTAAAATTTGGAATAAATCTACGTTCCACATAAATGAAAATTAATGTTTTAATGCGTGTTCCTTTTACTCTTACTAAACTTACTTTTGCTCGAGGCCTAACATCCCGGTCGATTGGCAACACACCATTACCACCTTTGGTGTCTCTAGGCGGCGTGAATTTCTTACCATCAGCAAATCCGTCTGCTTGTTTGCCTTCCAATATCATAAAAAAATCTTATCGTTTTGTATTACAACATAAGCACTGCTCAACTTGTTTTTGGTCATAACATTAAAAAATATTTGAACCTGTACCGCTCGTGTGTCCTAAGCCAATATGGCCGAGTGTGATGAAAAATATTGAATAAATATAATGATAATCTTATATATATACAATTATCGTATCACAATGTTAGTTACCGTACTCCTCGGAAACAGCTTGACCGATTTTCTTGAAATTTTGTGAGCATATTGAGTTGGTCTGAGAATCGGCCAACGTCTATTTTTCATAACCCTAAATGGTGAGGGTGACTCACCCCTGATTTTTGTTACTTAATTCACATTAAAAATATAGCACGAACAACGTCTGCCGGATCAGCTAGTACATACATACATACATATCTTTACGCCAAGTCCCTGACGGGCTAGGCAGAGAGTATCGAGTGCCAGACCCCCACGATCCTGACAAACCTGTCTTGCTTCCTTCACATTCATTACCCTTCTCATACAAACACGCCGGTTTCGGAGACTCTTGACATCACCCTCGGATAATATCCTATTGATCTGATTGTGGAATGTCAGCCTTGGTCTCCCCGGGTTCCTACATCCATCCACATTCGCATTGTATATCTGCTTTGTCAATCTTTCATCTGTCATTCTTTCCACATGTCCGAACCAGCAGAGCATGCCCTTTCGCATTTTTACACCAACATTTTCTTCCAATCCCACTCTTTCTCGGATCTCACTGTTACGATCTGCTAGTAATAAATAAATATCCCTGGAGAAGTCACACAAATTGAAATTAACCCTAAACTAAGCAAATTACATGCTTATTTATGGGTGTTAGTCAACCATTCTACTACAAAGAAATACTTGAATAAATTTAATAAACAGCCAGACCCAGAATTGCAGACACCTAAATGTTCATCACACTAATGCCTGTCCCCTTCGGGAATTGTACCCGAGACTCACGGTTGATCGCTGTAGTTAGCCGTGTACGCTAGCCACCAGACCAACGAGGCGGATATTAAGGTTGGTTGATGGCTGAAACGAAAAAAATTATAAAAAAAACAGTTTAGTGCGCTCCAAAAACTTATTTCTATTTCAATAAGTATATCACCTAAGTACATATAAAATTTGTTTGGTTTTCCCGAATTTCCTGGGGTCCTAACATCAAAATTAGATAGGTAGTTAGATTTAGTATCCCTCCTTTTTCGAAGTCCTTTAAAAATGCCTTTTGCCACGCCTAAAAATAGGTGAAGTTCCGGAGCTGGTTCAAATCGTCAGAATATTAACATACATACATAACATAAATATTAACATATTGATATGCAACATACCTACACGCCGTACTTTAGTCTAACATGCTCGATTAAAAGAAGTCAAAACAATTTAGACAGACTACCCTACACGCGCGCCTTTATTTTTTGGTTTATACGAAAAATGGGAATGTTTAGCGATAGTACAAATTATCTTTCACATATTAATCTGGCGCGTCTGAGTAGCTCCCCAAATCTGATTTTGGGCTCCCCTACTATTTAACGCATCTCGTTGATACTTGATTACTTTGTATTGCATCAGAAATTATTTTTTTATCTACAAGCTGACCCCCCACTTAATTAACTCGGCAATTAGCGACTGCGATTTTATTTGAATAGAAGAACTTCTACTTAATCGTTTGTGGATATGGATTATATTACAAGAAGTAGGACTTATTTTGGCAAATTATTGGGCTCAAAAGCTTCTCAGTTTCTATTCTGAATATTTTTGTCTTTAATATGCAAATATTGCCTCCTTCTAGGTCTAGTTGTTTATGCATCACGTTACCTATTTGTCTTTGTGTGTGTTCGTATTAATTATTACTAACAGCCATTACATAATTTGTTTAATATTAAGTTAGATTTTATTTATTATCCCTTTTTAACACTTTCATAATATTTATGTATATAAATAGCTTAGCTGACTATCTATATATATATAGTTATTTTTTGTGATAAAAAATTGCATGTTTAAATTTATATCTTTGTTAACAATTTTAGATGTCCAAAATAAAAAGCGATGCCCACTTGTGTGACGTTTGTCGTAAAATGTTAGAGAAGAGCAAGAAATACAAAGTGACAGACACACGGAAACGTACGAGAATAAATGAAGCAGCAAACACCAAAACAAAACATGAATTCGAATCTAAAATGAATACTAAAACTAAACTAAACAATAAAAATAAAAATATCAGATTTAAACCACGACCTAAACGTAAACGCACAAAGAGGGAACAGAAGAAAGGATGTCAGTGTCAAAACGTTTTTTCAAGAGATAAGAAACTAAATAGATACTTGAATTCAAATTTAGATCAGGTTGAATGTGCTGCGATACCAATAGAAACAAAACCTCAAGCATCTCGCTCCAGTTTGATAAATGCAAGCAGCAACAGTTCTCAGAAAATTGGTTCTTCAGTATACCCTAACTCGAGTATAGCTTCTTTAAGTAGCTACAGAAGTTTATCCTCAATAAATCCAGAACCGATGGTATAATATGTAAAAAGAATGTACCGTTCGTGTCGGTATATACTCACTTAACTCAAGTGCTTTGTGTTAAACATTTTGTTTTTTACTCCAGCGTAACTATAATAAAACATATCTTGTGTTATTGAGGATTTTTGCATTTATGCGATACCGAGGGTTTTGAATGGAACATGTTGAGATTTCGATTACTGACCATTCATTTAGGTCAGTAAATTTTGTTGTTGAAGTTTGTTGTATGCATTTTTTTTGCGGAAAACGTTGCAAAAGTTTAGTCGCACAGTTTAGCTATTTAAGATCAGAGAATATGCATATCCTCAAGTAAACTTAGATGCTTATATTTTTAACTTTTTATCAACCCTGTATTACCGAAGCGAAAAAAAAATGATTCTTTGAATCTCGTTGAAACGCGCAAATCCTTACACAAGTAAAATAGTATATTTTACTAGTAATTTCTTCTTAAGATATAACTCTCAGAGTTTTGTATTATAAAGCATGTGAACGTCAGCTGCTGCTCCCTGGGTCAGGAGAGCAACAGTAGCATCTCAATCCGATATACGTCAGCTGGTGACACGAACATGTAAAAAAATGTCATTTCCTCTCTCTTGAAAAGGTTCCTCTCTCCTATAATGGAAGTTGCATGCTATTTTGAAGAAATGAAAATGTCAGCTGACTCTATGTCAATGGAAATGCTCTATGTCAGCTGATGCAATAAAAGGTGGAGCGTGAGAGCATTAAATGTTTCAGCTGACAGGTTATTCCATCAACATATACACAAGAGCACTTAATTAGGGCCAGTTAAAGAAAGCTGAATATCTACAAAATGAAAACATCATTTCCAACAAAATTAACGGTGTGTGATTCAACATTTAATACGTTTTGAAATGATATGCAACTCCTTGCAACATCTGCAACTCCTTGGTTTTTATCAAGTCCTGTTACAAAGCATACTAAAAGTAAAAATTGTTACATTAGTGCACTAGAAATAGGGCGAAGGCGATACGGCTAGGACAGTTGGTGTGTCACTATCAATTGTTAATGAGTTCTGCAAAGACGGCTTGCTAAGTCAGTTTAAAGCCACTTTAATTACATTACTATTATGCTACAATTAACATTACTACAATTATTCGCACTCCAAACGCTCTAACTCTACAATCTCTAACTTCAAAACAGTACTGTATCTAAGTAAATATATATTGCTTGGCCGTTTCTAGAATATCAGATGGACGTGAGGTGAAAAATGTATTGACTGATCATTGCTTTTCTATTAACCCATTCAGTGACTTAGTTCCGAATTCGCGTCCTAGCCACCTTTTTTTCGGTGCCATAGACGCGCATTCGCGTTCTTATGTGACTTGTATTGTTTTTCCTCGTTTCAAGAGTAAATAGCGGCTCCTGGATATAACATGAAATTTTAAAACTACTTAAATCATTGATTCCACGCACCATGCCTTGGACGCATAGTCGCGTCTGGTACGATTAAATAAAACAGGAGTGACAAACTGTTAAACACGATTTATTTTGTATAAAAATACTTAATATTAATCTGTTTGGCGATGGCACTGTTATTATAATTGATAATAAAAAAGGATCGTGGTTGTGAAAAGATATGTGCACCTAAACAGATAAAAATCTTTTGTTCTCCAAACTAAACGATTTTTTTGCATTACTGTATATTTTTGATCAGCATCAAATCTTAATAGTTAATTAGACACAAAGTTGCCGAAATGTGTGTATCTATGAAATTTATTTATTTGCTGAAATTGTGTGTTAAAAGCTGTTACAAAAGATATTTGTTAATAACAACATATTCTACCACATTGTGGTGTGCAAATATCTAACATTATACAAATTTGTTATTAAGATTTATAGCATATTATGTTTTAATATTTGAATTAGGTTTAACCTAACTACCATAAGCTACCACCGTTTCCGTAAGATCACATTTCACGACGCAATTTTCACCCGCAGCGCCTGCAGTTGTTCGCGGTTCCCGCGGCAGCGGTCGTCTGCCCCAGTTTAGCGCAACTTTCATATCAAAAAATAAAAAAAATAAGTTTGCTATGTTTTTTATTCGCCCAAATCATATGACACTAGTTGCCTTATATCTGAATGCCTTTAGACTTACTTTCAAATTATACGGGTTATACTTTTTCAAGTAAACTTTATACAAATTCGAGTTTGCTATGTATCTAAGGAAGTTCCGCCTCTTATTATGTAGTATTTATATACTCTTTGGTCTGCCCGTTAATCATCCGGGTGGTGATCTCCCACAGCCTCGGCGGGTTGCGATCGCTCGCTCTGCGGTCGCTTGGCGGGTGACCATTTTATACTATTTGTATTGGTTATTTAACCGCAACCGCCGGCCGCGCGATAATCAACCGCCAAGTTTGCGGGCGATAATTTCAACCGCGGCGGCTGCGGAACCGTAAAAATTACCCGTCTCGGGAGTTCTGAAATAAAATCACAAAACTGCGACCGCTGCGGGCGCGGGTAAAAATCGATCCGTGAATTCTGTCAGTAATCAAAGCGCGGGAACTGGGGATCAAGTTTCTTTCAGTTTTTCCTATACAATGTAGGATATTACGTATTTTACGTGTACGTAAGGTTTTACGTATTTTATATTCGAGAGGAAAGTTTATATATAATAAAATTTGTCCACCCCTGTGGAGCTAGGACGGTCTGTAAGTAAAAACTAATCTACATGTGAAAATATAATCATAACAGCGTGTGTTACTTTTAGCTTCGCCTACATTATTTATATTATCCCAAAGGAAGTTTGTTTCAAGATAAAATAGTTCGCCATCCATTTACAATTTTATGCAGATAAGATAAACGATTGGCGTCTCAATAATTTTGTACCAAATATCTTATCAAAATTCACCCGTCAATGTACAATGATGGGGTCATTTTAAAATTGCGATGTTAAGTCTTATAAATTAAGCCTCCTGACGAAGTAAAAAATAAACATTTGGCTATATCAGAATCAGAACAATTTTTATTCACTTGAACCATACAAGTGGTATTTGTGCGCGACGACATTTTTATAAACTCGGATCCACCACCACCGGATCGGAATAGCGGCCACAATCTGAGAAGATCCGGCGAAAGAAACTCAGCGGGCTTGTCTTTTTTCGATAATAATATTTACAATATAACTAGATTAAAACTACAAATTACAATCTGATTTTAACTTAAATAAATGTTACAACAAATCACATTACAAATTGCAGTGGGAGATTGAAATCTCTATCCCCAAGCATGTTCATTTTCCAAATATTTGAGACCGTATAATTTTGCTTTTACAAATTTTTTAAACTTATTTAAAGGCAGATCTCTAATACCGATGGGCAGATTATTGTAAAAACGTATACATTGAACGAAAAAGGATTTACTAATTTTATGAAGACGAGTTTTGTAATGTAGTTAGTGAACATCACATGTTTTTTGTAAACATACATACATTTTTTTAACATGCATTAAATTCTCATAAATATACTGAGAACTGAAGGTTAAAATATTTATTTCTTTAAAATTTTCTCACAGGGAATCCCTTACATTGGGATTATAAATAGGTCTAAAAGCTATTTTTTGTAATACAAATATAGTATTTATATATGCAGAATTTCCCCAAAATATAGCATACTACAAACTATGGCTCAAATTTTATTTGCTTAAAATTTAAACTAGTGCGTTTTAGAGTTTACAATTTATAAGTCGCTTAGCTATTTTCTTTTTGATTATGAAGTAATAGCTACATACACGCATACATACTAATATCGAAGCCAAAGGCTTTATTCGTTAGGCAGAGAATATCGAGTTTTTTTATGATATTGGAAGGCAAACAAGCAGACGGATTTCCTGATGGTAAGAAATTCACGCCTCCTAGAGACACCAAAGGTGCTAATGGTGCGATGCCAACCTGTGGTCGGGATGTTAGGCCTCGAGCAAAAGTAAGTTTACCAGCTACCTCACGCTCCAAACCGAAACACGCCATGACGTTATGGCGGCAGGAATAGGTAAGGCGGTGGTATCAATCTGGGTGAATAGCTGCGAAATTCTACCATCTAATCGGAGTTTCAAATGTCACGCTCATTATCGACTTGCCTAGCTTCCTCCACACTCATTACCCTTTTCATAGAAACACGCCGGTCCCGTATGCTTTTGGCACCATCAAACTCGAGGGATTCGATCGTGGAATGTCAGAATTACCTAACTTTGCAATTTAAATTGTTTTTACGAGAAACATATTTTGATATCGAATCCAAAAAAAATGAAGTGACATGAACATTCACAAACGTTGCGAGCGTCAAGATGAAGGGACCAAGTCTCGGATTTTAATAAGACATGCATCAAAAAATTCTACCTAAATTCTACTATTTGCTATCTTTGCTCAAAAAATTAGTAGGTACCTCAGCATAAACATGTTTTTTAATCAATAACTGTTGGTCCCTTCATCCCGATGTCAAGATGGAGGGACCATTCTAATAGGCTGCTCCTGGAAGTATTTTATATACTTGATATTTTTCTACCTAAATTCTACCTTTATAAAAATAATATGACGTGTCCAAAACACAAACAGTTTTAAAAATATCGATTAAAATAGTTGATCCCTTCAACTTGACGATTCAATAAATTGCTTTTTCCAGTCACTGTTTAGTTTCTTTGCAACTTTTAAGTAGTCAATATTTTCTACCTAATTTCTACCTCGATAAAATACATTTCTGTTTAAGCTGAAGTTGGCTTTTGAGTTAAAATAAGTGCAAAAATAATTGTACGTAGTTGTAAATTAAGGTAAAAGCAACTTCTAACGAGTTCTGATATTTTAAATGAAAATTAAATCATCGTAAATGTCAAAACGGCACGTGTGTTAATTTTAGTAAGGAAATAATAAGTACAAAAATATTTTTTTGTAAACATAGATGTTGTATTTACACGTTTAAGTCTATAATGCTTTTCCTCGTACATGTTTCTCCATCAGAAGATCCGGGTCGGTTTCCTATATAGAATAGATTATCTGCCTTGCGTCCAGGTAGCTCCAAAGAGTAAAAATACTGTCCACAAGTAAAGGCGGCTGGTAAGAGGCGGGCTAAGATTAAATGAGTCGTTACCAATAAGACCACTGTTGGAAGACTGCTTAATAAAATAATCTATATCTTATGTAATTGTTACCGGCGGTATTTCCTGCAAATTCTAGTTATTTAGTATTCTTAATTTACCCGTTACATTTTGGAATAAAAAGTAGCCTAAGTCCTTCATAGAAGTCTAGTTTGTTCTTTGATAAAAAATTTTAAACATCATGACTTGATGTTAAAATTGCTATTTAGACGTGAAAACGGAATATTTTACACACATACCATACTTTCGTATTTCTAATTAAGTATGCTTTATTTTATGTAAATAGTAGGAAGACGTTAGTGTCTTTACAATTTTAATGTACTTCTGTAATTTTCATGAAATTTAATAAAATTCACATGGTTATAGAAATACCTTGCAGTAGATTTTTTAAGAAATCTAGGAAACATTATTTCCTAAGTGGAAGTTTCATCTTTTTATCTTCTAAGTGATTACTTTTAGTGTGAAGTGCTATTAAAAAAACCTCAAAAATACAGAAACTTTCGAGCTTTTAATGTTGCTAGAAAATCTTTGTAGTCAAATTAATAACCAAAGATCATTAATGGTTCTCACATTTATTTGTTGAAAAAAATATTATTAGTTGAAACCTAGCAACGCCAGCCTAGGAATCGATCTAGGTGCCAGTTAGTGATGGTTTCACCCAAAAGAAAATTTAGTAGGCGCCGTTTAAAACATGTAAGGCAAATCAGAAATAAAGTTCGTGAGAGAGTTTCAGAATAAAGATTAAATTAAAAAAAAATAGTCTGTTTTTCGTACTTTTTTTAATCTTATTGTAAACGAAGATGGATGACTGAGTCTGCATACAAAACTTTTACCCCGGTTGTCAAGGGTTAAAAAGGAGTCTTGAATCTTCAAACTTGTTGTGAAACCGAAATAAACAAATTTTTTACGTTCACATTTAGTAATACCAATGCCTATATTTTTAAACAAATAGGACTTATTAAACTTTAAATAGCATACTCGTTCATTGAGATAAACTTTTAGATTAGCAAACCTCATTATCTATCGTCAAATAAAGTATAAACACTATTCGATTCGCCTCTGTGATCTATCGGTCTGGCATCGGACTTTACTTCTTGAAGTCCCAGGTTCAATCCCCGGGTCGGGCGACAAAAAAAAAGAAAATGTCCATTTTAAATTGTCTAATAAAAATAATGTTGCTCAGGATTTGATATGTGCCCGATTGGCAATAGGCTTGTCACCTACTTGTGACACTGCATAACTTAGTGTCTTCGGCTAGTCGTAGTCGTGGTTACCTGGTTGTACCTCTGCCTATTTCTTCGGGGACATGGGCGTGAAATACTTTTTTACTTTACTTTCATTAATCAAATACAAAGACGTAGCTTGGGATTACTAAGCATTTAAAAATAAATATAATTTTCCCACTCACACTTGTCAGACGTACAGTACTATTATTTAAATTATGCGCTTCGGTTTTACACTTTATATTTTTAATTTTAAATTTGCTGACCTAATCTAAATTTAAACGAAATAACTAATTGTGTAATGTTATAGAGATATCTTGAAAATCCATTAGGGTTTCTGAAGTTTGACGAATATATCCGAAGTGCATAATTTAAATAGTACTCCTGTATCATTACGTCACGAGCCTTGCATACCTGCCAAGCTTACTCTACATTCCACTCGTTTCACGTCTCACGTCTCCGAAACACGCCGATTCCGGCGATTCTTGACACTACCCTAGGATAAAATCCGAGATTTTGATTTTTTTTAATTTGATTGTAAAATGTCTACCTAAGTCTCAGCTTGTACCTACATCCAATCACACACTTTATATCTGTTTTAGTAATCTTTCGTCAGTCGTTTTTCACATAACGAATATAACAAACAATGCAAACCAACGGATACTTAATTGAAATAAAGCACCCACTTCATGACCCGCTAAAATTTGCAAGTATTCAGTGAATTCAAAATTACGGAGACGATTATGATGATAATAATAATAAATGTCTTGTGGTAGAAGTGTGGACAAATACGTAGTATTAGTTTGATTCCTCAGCGCAGCTTGGTAATATATTGAACCCTTCGCAAGAAAGTGTGATAGGTATTCAATAAATTGTACAGAGTAGGTACCTCATTGAATTTTCTTTAAAGTACTGAAAATATGTTCCTTTACCTGACAGTGACTATCGAAATAATATAAAACTATATTATCTTGAATTTCACTAGAAGAAAGTATTTTTAAATATATTTATTCTTGCTTAAATGTGATGATAATATGTACCTTAGTAAGTATGTATTATACAAACTTTTTAAGCTAAATAAATGGTGTTTTTGTTTTGAAGGTTCAGAAAACCTGAACTTAGTACATTTGGTTTTAGTATGTATTAAAGAATAGTCACGCAATGATCCATAAATGCAGCAAATGTTATGAAAATATAAATAAACAAAAAACATTGAATGAAATTTATAAATATGTTAAATTGCACAATAACTCAGTATTTATAATTCTTTTTCATAATAAAAATACATATTTTCAAGGTAGAAATTAGGTAGAAAATATTGACCTCTCAAAAGTTGCAAAAAAACTAAACATTGACCGGAAAAAGCAGTTTATTGTATCGTCAAGATGGAGGGACCGTCTATTTTAGTCGATATTTTTAAAACTGTTTATGTTTAAAAACGTCATCTTATTTTTAAATGTAGAATTTAGATAAAAAAACATCAAGTATATTAAATATTCCCAGAAACAGCCTATTAGAATGGTCTCTCCATCTTGACGTCAAGATGGAGGGACCATCAATTTTTGATTAAAAACATGTTTATGCTGAGGTACTAATTTTTTTGAGCAAAGGTAGCAAATAGTAGAATTTAGGTAGAATTTTTTGAAGCATGTCTTTTTAAATCTAAGACTTGGTCCCTCCATCTTGACTCTCGCCAAACGTTGCGCTCGACCTCTCATGTCAAAACTGAGATTAAATTATGATTAAACATAACTTTCCTTTACTGATGGGTGGATTGCTTAGCTGACATGAATACCTATTGACTAGTGTTAAGATTTTCTGGTGGTGTATTCTGATTGGCGTTGCAAATCTGAGATGGGAATGACAAGTCTACCGTAATCAATACTTGATTGATCTACCGGCTATCCCACCCTAGAAGAAGAACACGATTTGAAAAAAGCATCACGATAAACAAGGCTTTCTTCGATACCACAACCTGGTAAAGTAACCGGGCCAGTTGTTGAAGAACTCTACTACCTAGTTAGATATCACGGTATTGGTGACAGATAATAATTGGTAAGTTAAAACTGGAAATTGAGGAATTAAGCGAGGCAGGACTTGGTATGATACGGTGGTGAAACAAAAAATTCTAAAAATCCATATGATGAAAAAATATAAGTAGGTACTTTACCTAAAAACTTTTTTGTTACATAATTTCTCTCCAGTTCATTTAGAATAACGCTTTTCTATCTTACTTATTACTTGCGGGGAAAAAATTGTTTCCTTGACCCTCCTCCTCTACGTCAGCCATAGCCGCCTCATTATTAAGGAATTTAGTTTCACAAAGCTTCCTCTTAAATTTTGGAATAAGTGAAAATTACTCTTACTAAAACAAGTACAGTGGATTACATTTAAAGCAACTTTCGACAGTTGGAAAACTGTCGTTGGCGTGTTGTTTTGTCAAGATAGCGTTCCTGCTCATTGGTCGGAAGTTGCGCCCAATTTAATCCGCTGTGCCGGCTTTATTCTTTTTGACCACACACCATATTCTCCAGACTGGACTTAAGAGTAATTTCCACTTATTCCAAAGTTAAACAGGTCAATTTGTGAAATTAAATTCCATAATACCGTCGCGGTTATGGCTGACGTAGAGGAGGTTTCCAGAATCAAGAAAAACATTTTTTTTTCGCCAGGAATAATACATATAATATGTTGGTTTCTTCTCCTTTTTCTTTTTCATTTCTTGGAAACGACATTCAATTTTCCTTTTGTTGGTCGTCAAAGTACACCTCAAGTAAGTGGGCGTTATTTTCCAGGTGATCGGCAAGGAATACTTGCGGATGTGGATTTTTTCGTGATACTTGTAGTACAGGAAGGTGACAACATTTATGAAAGTATGGAGGATTATGATATAAAAAATATATAAAACTTATAAAAAAATATTTAGCGCTTATATTTTTTTATGATATTGGAAGACAATCAAGCAGACAGATTCCTGATGGTAAATGGTTTCCTAAATACACGCCAAGAGACATCAAAAGTGATAATTTAAGTTTACTGAACTGGAACACGTCAAATGTCAATGTTATGGCGGCAGGAATAGGTAAGATGGTGGTACCAATCTGAGTGAGTCACTGCGAAACTCATCCACCACCTAGTCAGATGTCACATTGTTAGTGACGGTAAGCCTGTGCTCGCCTTTTACGAGCTGCCTGGCACAGGAAGGCAGATGTCTATTCTGCAAAGGAGCCCGAACCAACACGGGGAGCAACAGAGATGTTAATACATTTTCCCCGTGTTGGTCCGGGTCCGCTGAGTATAAGAGGCCATTTGTCTCTTTGCAAGGCAGTTCAAAAGAAGCGCGAAACGAAGAGTGTTAATTTTTTTACAGTTTTGATTTTTTCATTGTTAAGTTTTTTACGGTTTCTCTGTTCAGTTTCATGCAAAAACTATTGCATAGATTTTTATCAAATATGTAGTCGTGACATTTAACACGCTCCCTGTCCCAGAACAAAAATTAAAAAAATATTCATATGTCCTTCGATAATTTTCTTATAAGTTGACAATTTAAATAATTATATAAGCGTTTACATCTATACTAATTTCAGTTAAAAACAGTATGTTTTTCAAGCCAAAACTGAAAAATAAATGTATAACTCCACAAGTAGTCAAGGACATAGATTTTTATCAAATGTGTAGTCGTGGCATTTGACACGTTCCCTGTCCCATAACAAAAATTAAAAAAAAATATTCGTATGTCCTTCGATAATTTTCTTATAAGTTGACAATAATTATATAAGGCTTTACATCTATACTAATTTCAGTTACGAAACAGTATATTTTTCAGGCCAAAACTGAAAAATAAATGTATGACTCCACAAGGAGTCAAGGACGTATGAACTATAAATTATAGGACTTCCTACGGAGTCATGAACGTGTGATTTGAATAACAAATATTAGTTTGCTTTTTTTCTTCGCTAAGTATTTACTGGGCTAACATTTAGTACCTTTCATTCCGGAAAAGTCTTTTGTTCCCATCACTAAAACCGAAAAATCACTTTAACGTGAATGCAAAGCCGCTGGTTCCTTTATGGGCAGCTACTTACTCATTGGCCGCGGGCAATAGACGTAGTTAATAATAATATATTTAGGTATCTATTATTCATCACAATAACAATCAAAAGCATAACTTGTTTTATTTGTATAAAATAAAGTAAATCAGACGCAGGTGCTAAAAATTGAGATAAAATCCCTCCCTAATATTTAAAGAAACTTACAATAAGGCTCTGCACACACTATGAGTAACGTATCGCAGCGTTGAAGGAATTGCGAGTTGCGAAAATAATAAATGAAGCAACAACTACAAACAATAAATGAATGTCATATTCCGGTCCAGAGTAAAGTGTGGCCGGTAGATTGCACAATAGGCCTAATACCCCGGTCACAAAATTAGATGTCTGTTTAACTAAATACTGTTTTAACTAAACACTGTTTTAAATCCAATCAATAACATGCTACATGTGGATGGTGTGGCAGCATCTAGTTAGCTGAGAATACGATTTTAGTCAGTGTTTAGTAAAACACGTGTTCAACTAGTGTTTAAGTTTTTTTAGTAGACTGTTATTTTTTAGACAATCTAATTATGAGACGGAATTATAGAATCTTGCTCTATTAGCTATTGTAAGATTAACAATAAGGAAGTTTCCATTTAAATAAAAACAAAAAATAAATATACACATTTAAAGATAATCAAAATATATTAAACTCAGTAAAAAAAACACTTGAATATCATAAAAAATTACGAAGTTATGAATTTTTTTAAATCGCCCTCGCATAATTAAAAATGCGCTCGGAGCTTTCGCGCTATGACGTCACAACTCCCGGAGGCAGCGTTGTGGGTTAGGCGGGACGCGTTAGAACCGGTTATCTCGACAGAGAGATGCATGTTTCTTAGTCGCATTACTACCTTGAACGTGGTGGTAGTATATGGTATTGCGATTTTTATCATATTTTATATTGTACTAGTTTATAAAAAAGTAATTAATGTGAATTATTAACTATGGAGAGTGGATTTGTGCGCGGACAGTCTAATAATTTGCCAAAAGTCAACATGGCTATGTTTTTAGCCTTTTTGACTAGGTAACAATCCCTTGTATACAAGTGCAGAGATAAGAGGCGTCAAGCTTTCAACGTAAGTAACTTCCTGCCTACTTAATATATTACCTGTCATAGGTATTAAACATCACATGTATTGTCATTTTTATTAGTGCCTACTAAATGTAAAATGCAATCCAACTATGGTAGCGCGCGAGATGAATAAGGAGTTAAGAAATACAATAATTAATATTTTAATAATTTCAAGAAAGACTTTAGAGCCTAAAGTTCGACAAGAAGTGGCTGCCAAATAAAATATTGTAATCAAGGAAAGTGGGTTAATACTGAATAAAGATTTTCCCCTATTTGGTGCATCACCCGACGGAATATCGGAAGAATATGTGGTAGAAATAAAATGTCCGTTTAGCAAAAAAAAAAACATTAAAACTACATACGAAATGGAGAAGTGACGAAAAAATATATGGCACAACTACAAATGTTATTTGCAGAGAAGAGAAAAGGGTTGTTTTGCATTGCTCATGAGGACTTCGAAGTTACCAACAAGGTTGACATTTATAAAGTGGATTTTAACGAACAGTTTTGCTTCGAATTAATGGAGAACAGTCTTACATTCTGGAAAAAGAATGTCTTCAAGAAAGTTTTGATGCTATAAAAATTTTTCAGTGTTAGATAGATTAGATAGCCCACTTATCGAGGAAGGCTATAGGCTATGTATCATCACACCAAAACCAATAGGAGCGGAGTACTGATGAAGAATGTTTCAAAATTGGGGGATTTTTTCTTATTGATAGCTTCCGCTGCGTGCGCTCCATAAACGGTTAAAGTTACGCAAAAATCGTGTATGACGGAATTGTTACCCTTTAAATGTTCTAAAAAAAAGTCAGCATCAGCATATTTCTGTCTTTTAAGTTTAGCTTACTATAACCTTTTTTATGCTAATCAAATACATTTTAAAGAAATGCATTACTTGCGAAGGTATTTTTATAAATTTAATAGTAATCCAAATAAATCCATAATGCATCACAAGTAGGCATTTAGTTTAAAACAAAATATTTTTCTACATCATTCGATTTAAATGAATATCTTAGAAGAAATCGCAATTAAATAACATCACACTGTGTGCTGCGCGCATAAATGTGCAAAACCGGAGCGCGGTGGCCCCAGTTAGCTCTGGAAGATACCATGCCGCGCGGTCAAAGAACATTAATCCTATTAATATTGTAAATGCGAAATTTTGTATGTTTGTTTATTACTCCTTCACGGAAAAATTGCTAAATCGATTTTCATGAAATTTGGCACATACATAGAGGGCAACTTGGATTAATACATGGAACAGTTTTTATTTTTTATCAAAAAAATGTTCCTGTGGGACCCATAACCGCGCGGGCAACAGCTAGTACTTAGATAAACTTTACTAAATGTAAATTACTGAAGTTTATTATTTAACATTTTAGGCCTAAGTATATCAAACGCCGATAAAATACCCGTGTAGTATTACTACAAACGTTACTACTATACTACATATACTGCATATTCCAAGATACTTTATAAGAAAATTTTTATCAACATCGAAATAATAAATATCGATTAGCAAGAGTCTACATTATTCCATCTCTAGCGCGACTGAACTAAGAAATGGGCATATTTGTGTGTACATAGTAACAATATCACCCAACCATTTTCAATAGCATTATGCGTTAGGTATCAGACTAAATTAATATTTGTTACACATCACTCTAAATATCACATTGTATACATAGGATAGACATATAGATACTTACATCAAAATGGTCTTCGCAGCAATACCGTACTGATTTTTCTGATAAAGATTCATTTCTTTTCATAATTTTGCACCACTTAGCTCTTAATTTTTTCTGCTTTGGCACCCTAAAAAAATGTTTATCGGGGTTTGTAACAGTTGTGTTTGTACACTTAGGCACGATGCAATATTTATAATGTATTTTAGAGTTAGTTTCCATGAATATCTGTTATTGTGTTGAGCTAACAAGCGCTAACTACCATTCCTGTCGTGTATATGTATAATTATTATACTCTTTGCTAACTACGAACTGCGGCTAACAGTTGTCAAGCAAAGAGTATATAAATACTACGTAATAAGAGGCGGGACTTCCATAGCTACATAGAAAACCCGAATTTGTATAAAGTTTACTTGAAAAAGTATGACGCGTATAATTTGAAAGTAAGTCTAAAGGCATACATAGCGCGCCAAACTATTGTCAAGCCACAATAGCCGCTGCGTCTCGGCTCCGAGCCGAACGGGACTTGTGACGTCACGCGTTGCCCGGGTCGCCGCGAGTCTTTACGATTTAATAATGGAGGGGAAAACTTTTATAATTTCGTTATTTATGAAGATATTTTAATAAAATAAAGACTGGGATTCAAAGCAGCTTTAGTGTGATTTTTTAAAAATAAAACTGAAAAAGTGGAAACTTCCTTATTGTACACTAGTTTTATTAATATAAGAACAGGTCATCAAGGTGAAGCGGTAATAATCTTAATATTATTCAACACGAATCAAACTTACCTAACCCACTTAGATAAGTACTGTCCACGATTTACTGACCAAGGTTCTTGGGTCTCATTGACCTAAATTAATTGACCGGGTGATACCGAGTGGCATGGAGGTCGTGGACACGGAGTATCACGTGTAACAGGAATAAACTTGAACAGCAGGTTTCATTTAAATCTGGTTTTGTTTAACCCTTACACGGGCCCCATGCATTCGGATGTGCTACGTAAAATTTGAATACAGTTGCATGTTCGCGAAGTATCGTAGAATACAATACCAGCAAGAAAAATCAATTTTGTTAAAAAACATGTGGTTGCAATTTTCACTCTGCCTGTTTCGTTCATTTGTGTTATCTTACAGTTTGTTTCCATTCTACCACTTCGTTGATTTTGAATTTTAGTTAAGTAAATGTTTCTATTGGTTGCACATAAATGTTATCTACATCCTATTAGTAGTTTTTGAGTTATCTATATTAATACGTGATGCCAAAACTTTGGACCCCTTTTTACGAAAATTGTGCGAACGGAGGAGCATAAAATTTGGCACACTTATAGTTTATGTGTAGAGTGCAGAACGCAAATATTTTTTAATGATAATGTTTATAGAGTACATTAAATCAATAAATAAAACATTACCCACACTACCATGCATTTGACTAACTCTTTATTGTGCACCAAATACAAATAAATTATAAATACATTAAAATAACTTAATCTAAGAAGATACACAAAGGCAGCCTTATCGCCAAGGCAGCGATCTCTTCCAGGCAACCCTAAAGTATGGAACAAGATTTAGCGAGATACTAATTAATGGTGCTCTTAAGAATGTAAAAATTCAACTAATACTAGACGTCACAAATCATTCTAAAAGCAGAAGCTTGTTTTAATTATTAGTATTTAAGACCAACAAGAAAAGTCAAATGCAAACTACATTACACTGAATGCAGAAAGTGACGCTTTAACATACTTTTGAAAACATGAATATTTGGAGCTCTCCTGATGTCTACGGACAGAGAATTCCAAAGCCTCACTGCTTTCGAAGCGAAAGAACGGCTATAGTAAGAAGTGTTTCGAGAGGGAACTTGAAGAGTACAATTACCACTGGACCTGAGGAATTTTACCTCACTGTTAGAAAACTTAAATCTCTCCTTTAAATAAATAGGCGCAATTGGATCAAAGAGAATGGAGAACAAAAGGGAGAGGATATGACAGTTCCGGCGACACACACACATACAGATGGCACACTAAAAAGTTAGAAAACAAAGTAGTTGGTCTTGAGAAATGAAGATGGCGTCCTTATCAACAAGATATTAAAATTTATTATGGTCGAATTTCGATCGATGGGCGACCACTAGTATCAATAAATGATAAAGTCGTCAAGATAAGTGAAAAAAATACTTACTATTAAGTATAATTCAAAAACCACGAATCATGATAAAACTTCTGTGGGACCACCTCGGAATCATGACCTATCTTTCTAAAAAAGGATCATCAAAATCGGTTGACTATTGGCCGAGTAATCGCGAACCAAACATGCCAAAAGAATAAAAAACATACAGTCGAATAGAGAACCTCTTGTTTTGGAGTCCATTAAAATGGGGATTTTTTTCTTCTTTAAAAAAAATTAAAAAGAGGTGAATGAAATGGGTATACGCCAATTAAGTTGTGGTGAACTAGAATGACCAAAGTTATGGTAGTTTAGGTGTAGCCTATATTAATAGTCGAAATAGTACAATCGTCGAGATGAAGAGATCAAGTCCCAGATTTTAATAAGACATACATCAAACAATTGTACCTAAACTCTATTATCTACTACCTTTTCTAAATACTATATACAGCATTATAAACACATTTTTTAACAAAAAATGGTGGTGATTTTGTTCCGCACTCACTAAACTAAAGGATCTTCATGCCCATATCCCCGAAAGGGTTGGCAGAGGTACAACCAGGGAACCCCCGACTAGCCGAAGACACTAAGTCCGACAATGTGATAGGTGGCAAGCCTATCGCCAACCGGGCACATATCCAATCCCAGGCAACATTTTTTTTTGTTAGACAATTGGAAATACCAAATTTTCTTTTTGTTGCCCGACCCGGAAATCGAACCCGGGACCACATGCAGCCAAGTCCAACATCTGGACCGCTAGACCACATTCGTACAACCAAAAAGATTTATTTCTTGCGATTTGGATGAATATTTTTTTAAATAATCAAAATCTAATACATGCATTAGTTAGAAGCTAAATTTAAATACATTTTAACTGTCACATTTCTTAATATTATAAAATTATAAAGAAGATTTATTAACACGTCGGTATTAAATGTCAGGTTAAATACCCGACGTTGTGTAAATAAAATTTAAAAGGTGTGGGCTGGGAAAAAGACGGCTTACGCAATATTTTGTGATATTTCTGCTTATTCTAGAAGATCCGAACCTACACGACCTTTACCGAGCTGATAATAGAATGAAATTATTTTAAAACATATTTTTTGGTTGCTTAAAAATTTGGGCATTGTTTTAAATATTTTTTTAAAAATGATTTTTCATCATTCCATAAATCAGCCTATATGTTGACATGCAATCATGAATCAAGTGAAAGTAGTTGGCATCGACATACCTATTATACCTCGCAACCCAGGTAAATAACAGGCAACCCAACGCTTGCACATTCTGTGCGTCTTAAACTTCAAGTCCGGATAAAAAAAGATGCAGAAAATATTTGAGTGAAACTAGTCAATTTTGGTAGCATTTTGTACAATTTTGTTCAGTGAAAGTGCAAAAATGAAATAATTATGAAGAAATTAGCGTATCCTCGTTATCGCAAAATTTCATTACATGAGCATGAGTAATGAGGCCACCGCTTTACCCAAGAGACTGACATGACTTACTGACGACTTATGACTGATGACTAATTATAATTTATTAAAATTCATATAAAATTTGATGCAAAATACTAACGTGAAGGTCAATACCTAAAGAAAGAAAGACAGACCCACTTACCCACAGAACAGTTATAGTACTCCGACAAGAAATTCGAATACATACAAATACTGTGGGATCAAAATGTTTTACAGCGCCATCTCTTGGTGTCCACAAACATAAGTAGATTTTGTGGGATATCCGACCCTGCCTGCCATTGTTTTCATTGAAATGTTTTGGAAATAACAAGATCAAACTAAAATTTCAATGATACTTATACATGTTGTAATGTATAAATTAATAAACACATAAATATTAAACTGTATATGTATTATCAAAATTTAAGTTTTATCAGTAAATAAAAAACAACAAGATACTACTTAAAACATTTTTTATTTTTACACGAATTTTAGATAAATCATTCTTCTGTTACAGACATATTATATTACAACTTTACGAACTGGGAAATGATACAAACAAAGCTTTTTTTTATGTTTTCTTTCCACGTTGTTACAAAAACAAAAATTATTTCACTATCTCATTTCTCTATGTATATCAGTATCGTTAAACTTTTATTCCTTAATGGAGGAATCAGAGCTATACTTTGAAATAAGGAAACGCACTTTAATACGCTAGCATCACAAGATAATATATATATTGCGTAGGTACACAAATTCACCATTTTACTTAAATTCCACAAATTCTAAAATTCGAACCGTAGTCCATAGATTACCATTGCATATACCATTACATATATACATACATATGTTACCATTTGTATTTTGATTTTGGCATACTTCATTTTAAATCACTTTGAATTTTGAAAATATATTAACACGTTTTGTTATAGTGATTAATTTGTTTTTGTTTTTATGGTGTATTTAATGTTTGTCACACATAATGTAGTTTCAGAAATTACTGCCAATCAAGAGAAAATTTAATCAGTTTAAATGTTTTTGTTTTTCTGTAGTTTTTTAATCTTTTTACCTCTAGTTTAATTAAGCTAATTAAGTGACAAGTTATTATATCATCTAAATAAAAAATCAATTAAAAAAAAACAACAAAAAACCGAGAAAAAGTATCTAGGTACCATTTAGGTACATACTTTTTCTTGAAAATAATTTCTGAAACTTAAATAAAATAAAATGAAACTTAATAAAATTTTCATTACACACTGTTTGTGGCGTAAGTCAGTTTTTTTTTGAAAACTCATTGGTGATGAACAAGCATTTGGTTACTAGCAGTGATTATTAATATTAATTATTTCTGGTATTGGTATCATCGGCTAACACCAATAAAACGCCTGCACTTACCTGTTTCTGTCGCCATAACATATGGGCTGGCGATTTTCGTGTTTTGATTTGGAATATAAGGCAGTGAAAGAGAAAGACAAAAGTATTTTCGAGGAATGAAGCAGTACAACTAGCTTTCCCTTGCAGCATTGTAGCCTATGTGTTATACTGATATAAACTATGCAAGAGCGTCTTTTTACATTGTAAGTTCAATCGGGAGCCTCGTGCCCTCGACTTTTTGACGCTTTTTCGCTTTTCGCTCTAAATAGTAGCAAACTAGTAGAAAAAATATTTTACTAGAATAATCAATCAAGTCAACTTAAAGACATAAGACTGTTTGCTTTATCAAGTTTTTAGAATCTTTAGGGGAGGGCAGCTGCCCCCTTGGCGAAGCCCTTGAAACTATGTCCTTGTAAAGTTACTTATAAATCCATTCAGCAGGTTTTGCGTAAATGGTAACAAACATCCATTCTCACAAACTTTCGCATTTATAATGTTAAGATTTAAATACTCAGGAAAAAACATATTGGGCTCGTACAAATTTTTAGACGTAACATCTTCGCAGCAGACAAGTAATGAGTCATTTCATTTAGACAGATAATATTGGGCGACATAATATTAACACGTGGGCTAAGTTTGACCCGATTTCTAGACTATTATTTTCGACTACTAATTAGCAAAAACTTTAAATAATTGTTATCTTATGTAGTATACACCATTTGTATATGTAGTATACCAATAATCATGAGTATGATGTTACATATATTTTTTGTTACATAAATATTGTGCTACAAGTGATGGCGTTTTTGAGGTCATTTTTAACCAGCTCTAAAAAAAGGGAGGTTCTCAATTTGACTGTATGTTTTTTGTATGTTTGTTATGCGATTAGCAGATTAAAATCGAGTATCATGGTTCTTTGTAAAAATAGGTCATTATTCTGAGGAGGAGGTGTCCAATAAAGTCCAAAATCGTCAGCATAAACAAAAACTTATTAATCACTACAAAGTATAAAACAAAGTCGTTTCCTCTGTCCCTATGTCCCTTTGTATGGTTAAATCTTTAAAACTACGCAATGGATTTTGATGCGGTTTTTTTAATAGATAAAGTGATTGAAGAGGAAGTTTATATGCATATTTCACAACCGTGCGAAGCCGGCGCGGGCCGCTAGTTGAGTATAATTTTAACACCACTAGCTGTATCATGATAAGATTTATGTGGGATCTTTAGGGTTACTCTTGAATCTCCATATCATGCAAATTGGAAATTGGAATCGAATATGTCACTTTAGGTACTTTTGAACACAGAATTAGGGGATTATTAACATTTAATTACAAATAAATTCAACGAATAGGATAAAATAATTTACTATTTACTTTTAACTAAATGGTAATAATTCGCCAGTATTGTGTTCAAGAGTACCTAAAATGACATATTCGAT
>NJDC01009026.1:0-12044 GCA_002245475.1 Calephelis virginiensis
TATCAGATTAAGCACCAGTGAGTTTGGAACAACTACACGGGAAATCGTGTTGCCTTGTTGATCTTGAATAGAGATGAAGAGTAGGTTTTGTTTTAAGCTATATTTTTTTATCATGAACTTCTTTGTGAGTAATGGAATCACGAATACTTTTGAGTTCATCATCACGCTCTTGTTCGACAATTATCCAGGAAGGGTCTTTGGTTATGACATTGACAGACGGGTTTTTGCTTAGTTAGTCAACATGGGACATGTGTTCCCCTTTACGATATTTGATTTCAAAGTCAAAACTATGTAGATAAGCCCACCATCGGTGTACTCGAGGGGTTAGTTCTTTTTTTGTGCGACTTGCTTTGAGGGCATTACAGTCGGTTATGACAACAAAGCATTTTTCATAAAGGAAGTGCCGGAAGTTTTTCAGTACCTTAACTATGGCCAGAGTCTCTAACTCGTAGGAGTGGTATTTCCTTTCTGTATCTGTTGTCCTCATGCTAAAAGAACTAATTACTTTACGTCAGTTATTTTGAATTTGAATCAACATTGCATCGTATCCCAGGGAGCTTGCATCGGTATGTACTTCTATGGGTAAATCAGGGTCAAATATGCTCAAAATTGGCTTTGAAGTTAAATAGCTAATATTTTTTGTTTCCTAATTTTCTCATGTTCAGAAGTCCATTCAAACTTTATGTCTTTCTTTGTTGAGCTATATAATGGTGACGTGATATAGGAAAAACTAGGAATAAATCGACGGAAATAGCTTGCTAATCAATGGATTATTTACTGAAATTGGCACACTTCTTTTATGTTGATGGGAATTTCTGAGTTTTTGAGGGCTTCGATTTTATGTTGGCTGGGTTTAACTTGACCGTTTTCGATTATACTGCCTAGATTTGATGGGATGGCTGGTAAGCTGATTTATGCAAATTTTAATATAGCGATAGTAGGTTGGCAACACACTGTTAGTATGTTAGTTATATCTGGTCACTATTTCTTAGTTCTGATCACACTTAAATGCATCTTCTTGATGCTTTACTTACTTATCAACATCTGACGATCTAGTTTGTCAATTTTTGGTTTTATAGTGATATAAAGAAAAGTTGAAAATATGGAGATAGCAAAGAATAATCTATAATATAAAAATGAGTTGCTAAATTTGTTGGTAAGCGCATAACTTCCGAGCGACTGAACCGATTTGGATAATTCTTCTTTAGTTGTGTTAGTTATTGTCAGAAGAAGGTTTTTATGCAGAGAAAAACCGGGAAAATTCCAAGGAAAATGGGAAAAACAATACTTTTATTTTCCCATACAAACTGAACGGGTGGAACGAAGTTCGCCGGGACAGCTAGTAATATAATATACATAGTTACATATAGAGAAAAAAATGTAGTGAGAATGATAGATTACATGCTGTACAGACGGATTTCAAAAGTGGCTTGGTATTTTATTAAATGTGACATTTCAATAAATTTATCTCACTGATATTAAATGATTTAATTTGGCTCCATATCGAGGGGTACTTTATTAAAATATTTTAAATACATGTTGCATGTTTAAAATAAGTAATAGAATCTACTGTTTCCATTTCCATCAATACTATTGGGAAATAAAAGACGCAAAACAACTGGATATACAATTTCATTACAAGTGAAATACATACAAGTTAACATATATATATTTACCGTTGCAATGTTTGCTAAAGACTATTTAGACTTTGGAATGAAATAGCTCTTCATCAGATGCTAGAAGAATAATCTGGTAATTAAGTATTTTAAGTATTCTCTATTAGTTTAATAGTGTATTTGGAGTAGGTATTGAAAAATATCGATAACATACCTAATATGATATAGCAATAAGATCAAACATAGATAGATGGATGGAATAGATGACGCAGCAATACCATTGGTTATTGCTATATCATCTCGTTCCTGTTAAGGGGCCATGTATGCTAAAATACGTCAGCAATAAACTGTTTTTTTCATACAAAGCAATTATAGATCTTGGCGAAAAAAATACACAAGATTAACATTAATATGCTTTATAAGACTAGTGTTTCCAAAACACGATTCATTTCACTTTGCTCGATAGAAAAAAATCAAAAAGTTAACCCTTTTTTGAAAGCGAAACCCAACTGTCTACTTCAATTATGAAAATATCGACACCAGATTTAACATAAACATATATAAGTATTATACCTAAAAGATAACTGTTTCAGTTTTTATATTTTTTTTTTCAAATTACTTTTATAGTGTCAAAAATAGAGATTTGGCGCTTAAGACATTTACTTTAGAGCGCAATATTTCATAGTAATCATGATACGGGGGAGTGCGCTGATTGGCTCTTCTGGCTGACTAAGTATGGGGCCTTAAGAGAATAATTAATTAGTCACGATAACATATTTGACACAAAAACAAAATACTCCTTTCCCTTTTGTTTAGTAAGGCTCAAATCAAAATAATAAACAGACAACATTACTTTATTAGTTAGTCGGAATATACTTGCAATCGGTTATTTTTAACCAACTCCAAAATAAGAGGGGTTTTAATTCCACTGTACATTTATTCTTTGTTTGTTTAGTAACTACTTACGATTAGACAGTCAGGCTATAGCCAACAGATTATAATGTTTCTTTTTCGAAAGTTAGAATATGATTACAAGATTATTTCATTTAAATTTTAAGAAGCAGTTTGTGAGTCAAGCTTAATAATGTATTGATATAATTGCATACTAATATATAATATAATATATTATACTGGACACATTCAATATAATATATTATATTGAATGTGTCCAGGAAAATTGATAATAACAATCTTAATTAATATTTGTGGTATGTTATATTATATTATATTATTTATATTAGTTATATTATATTATATATATTAGTTATATTATAACTAAAAGTATGATATAATTGTAATCTTAAATGCTTAAGTCTTTTCCCCAAACTAAAATTTTCTCCCAACTATTTTGTGAAAAGTTTACTTTAATTTTCAAGTCAGTGTATTTGGAATATATTCACATTTTTTAAAGGAAAAACCATTTTTGCGCTCCAATTAAAGTCTGTTGTAATATAAATTATCACCTTTACTATATTTTTGTGATTTTTGTGTGGTCTATAGTAGTAGGCAGCGCGACTTACTCTCTCTAGTGGATGTCACTAGCGCTAACATTGTCAAATATTTATTTCAAAGTTAAATAAAATAATTTAGTATATTTTAAATACATTTATTTTCATTAAAAAAAGTATCTTCACGCCCATATCCCCGAAGAGGTAGGCAGAGGTACAACCAAGGCACCCACGACTAGCCGAAGACACTAAGTCCCACAATGTGATAGGTGGCAAGCCTATCGCCAACCGGGCACATTTCCAATCCCGACCAACATTTTTTTTAATTAGAAAATTGGAAAAATCCAATTTTCTTTATGTTGGCCGACCCGGGATTCGAACCCAGGACCTCATGCAGTCAAGTCCAACACCCGAACCGCTAGACCACAGAGGCGATAGGATGATTTTCATTAAGTAACAACAAAGTCCTTAATTAATGTGAATTTTTTAGAAATGTCCATTTAACAGTCGAATAAAATGCTACAAAATCTAAAGGCAAATAATAAAAATAAGCTTAAATTGATCAAGATTGTTTAAAGCATTTTATCGCATTTTGTGCAACTAATTTCTGTACTTATGTACTGTTGTCTTTCAAATATTTATTGAAAATTGTAAGTAAATATATGCACACGCGTATCTTCGCATAGTTAGGCAGATGTGCAAAAAGGCCGTCCATGATCAGCCGAAGATGTTCCTAAAAAATGTAAAAGCTTATCGACCACAAGATGCTAACCCAATTTCAGGTTGTTTCTAGAAATACAAAAACAAAAGTTGACTTACCCGAGCAAGGAATTGAATTTAAAACCTCACTTTTTTCTTTTTGTTCTGTAGCCTTTTAAATATTTTCATTTATAATGAATAATGGTTTCAATAACTAATTTATGCAATTTTATATCTAGCTCGACTAAAAAGAAGAAAATTATATTCGTAATATTTATAACAAAATGTGATTATTAAAAAAACATTTCATCATAAAAAGGCGCGGTGTATTTTTTGTATAAGGAAAGCTTACTTCGCTTTTAAACAAATACACGATTTTTTAATAGGTGTTTTTTGTATTTAACAAATTATTTTTTATGTAGTTCAGCCAAATATTCTCTTCGACATTATAGATACATGTTAATATGAAAAAAAAAAAGTAAAAAAAGTATCTTCACGCCTATATCCCCGAAGAGGTAGGCAGAGGTACAACCAAGGCACCCACGACTAGCCGAAGACACTAAGTCCCACAATGTGATAGGTGGCAAGCCTATCGCCAACCGGGCACATTTCCAATCCCGACCAACATTTTTTTAAATTAGAAAATTGGAAAAATCCAATTTTCTTTATGTTGGCCGACCTGGGATTCGAACCCAGGACCTCATGCTGTCAAGTCCAACACCCGGACCGCTAGACCACAGAGGCGACTATTAATATGAATGTCGAAAAGAACACATACACATAGGGGCCAATCCGGAGCCACCGGGATTGTAGCCCAAGAGCTACACAAATAAGGTTACTTCGATTTACTTAGCCGCAACAGCGATAATCGAACCGACAAGAAAAACTTGATAGTGCAACTGTTGATTTCTTCTAGTAATGATATGCAAATTGATAAGAAACATCTGCCAATGCACCCCTTGTTCACTGTAGCAACGGCATGCGAACAGATAAAACACAAGCCACTCGTACACATGTTGCATCAGCTGCTATGCTAACTATACTAACGACCAACGTATCTACACTTCCCTAATGACCCTCGGAGTATACCACGCGTATTTTCTAATTGTTTTTAAACTCCATAAAGTCTCCTGTCAATATCTTGCATAATTTTCATCCACCTCCACCAATTGTAATACTTGGTTGTGTTAGTTATACGAGAATATATTACAAAAAATACACCTATTTTTATATACTAATTTTACATTATCTATTCAATTAAAAGTTACTCCTTTACTACAACAAACAATATCATTAAAATCCTATAATATCATTGTGTTCCATAATATTTAACAAGCAAGCAAATTTTCTCATTTAACGTTAAAATACACAATAACGCGTAAATTTTGAAGTGACAGTCTCCTGCTGGCAGGCAATTAGTAGTCAGTAACGCGTTCGCTGTTCATTATTCTAAACAGCAAAATAATGAACTCTTAAAACTATGATATGACTGCGAAAACTCTTAAAGGAGTAGGTATTTCAACAAGAGCAGATCATGAAGATTCTAATCATGATAATTATTTTTTTAATGGTTGAGCTATCTGAAGCCCACGATAAATTTCTAAGGTTTCTATTTAATCTAATCTCTGAAAGTGGGTCAAAATACCCACTATCGTTCTGTTAGTTACATACATCTATGAAGTTACTAAAAGAGTCTCAAAAAGTAGACTAGCATTCATAAGTATTACGTAACAAAACTAATAGCCAGCCCCAGGTTCGCTATGGATGAACATTTTTTTATGTTACTACACATATAACTTTCTCTTAAATAACTCCATCTTCTAAAAAAGCATCAAAATCCGTTGCGTATCCAAAAATATCTAATCAAACATAATGACAGACAGCAGAAGGCGACTCTATGTTATACTATGTAACGACATTACAGGTTGATCTTTAACATCAAAGTAAACAAATTACAGTATTAAGACTTAAGGTTAAAAGAAAAACTAAGTTGCCGATTGTGAGTCGGACGCGCTCATAAAGGGTTCCACAGCAGCAATCATGACATTCAGTCAAAGTCATCTCTTGACAGTGTATATTTTTAGCTTTATTAATCTCTTAGTTTAGAAGTTACACATTTTACCATTTTGGAAGTGTCTCTCATCGAATATATTTAGTTTAGAATTTTTTTTTATAAAAACCTCAATATCATTTTGAAAGATCTATCCATAGACAGCCCACACTTATGGATTTGAAAAAAAAACTGAGTTTTTATTCTAAGTATGGAGAACGTTTTGTTATTTTTCAGTTTTGTATGAAAATTTTAATGCGATTCACGAAATACATCTACTTACCAAGTTTCAACAGCATAGCTCTTACAGTTCCGGAAAAAAATATCTATGACATACAGACGGATAGATAAAAACATAACGAATCTATATGGATTCAATTTTTCAGCCTTTAGCTACGGAATCGTAAAAGGGAACAAAAGCAAAAGTATTAAATGAATTACAAGATAAAGAAAACATTATATTTTATAAGACATCAAACATCGTTTCTTGGTACAAAAAAATATCTTCAGATATTTTCCGCGAAAAAAATACAATTTGAATTAATTCACAAATGGAAAGTCTGGCTTGTTTTTGTAAATTATTTGACTCTCAATCTGTTTATTATTCAAAATAAACACTTTGTTTTTCGCTTTGTTGAGTTTCGCATTCATTATCCATTGCTGGATTACATTATTTATAAGCTCTATTATAAACCAGATTAGTTCTATTATACTTATAATTGATCCACCCAAGCACAGTCCGAAAATTCCACCGAGATTAGCTAAAAATGAAATCAGGATTGATTAAAATTTCATAAAACAAACTTTACAAAAAAAAGCGAATATCGTGCCGAAAGTTTAAATCAAATTATTTGTTTACGAAGCGACAAAGTTAATCTTCACGTCCGTATCCCCAGAGAGAAAGGCAGAGGTACAACCAAGGCACCATTACCTAAAGATACTTAATCCCACAATGTGATAGGCGGCAAACTGGGTACTTATTGAATACCCCGACAACGTTATGTTTATTAGAGAATTAGAAAAATCGAACCCAGTGACCACCAACGTATAGTGAACGGTAACACCAAACTACTAGATAATTAGCGGTGACCGCTAGATCACAGAGACGTCAAAGTTACTTTGGATTTAAGTTCAAAGTAGTGCTAATCCTGCTGAGCTTAACTCGTTTCAATTTTATGCTATCTTTTTCCAAGAAAAAAAACCAAAAAGAAAAGAGAATTTGTAACATGTCTATTTAGTCAGGACATGTCAACTCGTAAAGTTTTTAATCTACGTTTTCCAAGTATTAAATGAAAAGTCTGTGTAAAACTAAAATTGATGTGATAGCACTAAATATATTTTATTACTTTTTATAACTAATGTGACAGAAGAAAGCGAAAAATTTAAATTAGTTTAGTGAGTTCTCAATAAAATTATCACAAGTGTCACACTCATATAGTGTGCTCAATTGGCGATAGGCTTGCCATGTATTGTTGTTGTATTGCATTGTGGGACTGTCTTCGGCTATTCGTGAGTGCTCTCGTTTCTCGTTGCTCGTTGCTAGCTCTTTTGCCTCTGCCTGCCTATTCGAGGATATTGGCGGGAAGACACATTTTTAAAATAAAACACATAGTGACTTTTGCATGTGCAGAGACGATGTCACTATATAGCAGCTTTTCTTATTGGTGTGGTGTGTATGTGTGTGCGTGTGTGTGAGCTCGTGCATATGTGCGTGGACGTGCTTGGAATTAACTAATTACCCAGCATTTGGTCCCACGTGTATAGTACCTCTCTTCTGTATTTGATGCAAGTATTATCATCAAAGTGGACAGTTACGCGACAGAACCCTTCCATGTCTTCGAGCCTTCAAGCCAAAACGTAATTAAATTAATTATTACATCATTAAAGGTTTAAAAATTTAAAGATAAATAACGCATACTGAAAGAAATCTATATTTATACTAGCTGTTAGCCGCGGCTTCGCCCGCGATAAATTGAGATGTAAGCTATCCTATCTCTCAAGTTGGATCGAACTGCACACCATGTGCGCGAATTTTATTATAATCGGTTAAGTGGTTTAAGAGTCCATTGAGGACAAACATTGTGACACGAGATTGATAAATATTAGATTATAAATGCGAAAGTCTGTTTTAATATTACGCTTTCAAGGTTTCACAACTGGACAGACCTTAATAAATATGAAACCAACACAATTGGAGACCTGAGTTTAAACATAGGCTTTATTTGTAAATATCAACTTCTTAAATAGTACTAATAACGAGGAGTATCCCATCGTATAAAAATCTTGATTAATCTATGCTGAGTCGTAGGTAAATCTAGTCTTTTATGAATGGTTTATGTCGGGTGGATTTCCCAGTCGTAAGAAAGTACTATTTTAAAGATGATGTATTTTGAAATTAAAGAAAAAGCTGTGCACTTTGGAGATTTCACAAAAAAATATTAATTTACTAAGTTTTTTTTCTAACTTCTTAAATAACCAATATCCATAGATATCTTATTTAAAATCTACATTTGTTTCAAATTCGTTTTAATACATCAAGTATTTTAAAATAGTAATGTATTTTGTGATAATCTACATATATATATATATATATACATATAAAACAAAATCGTGTTAGTTACAGTATTGTACAGTGCAGTACAGTAATATATAGTTACAATATTTATAATTTGCCGCTATAACTTACTTTTGCTCAAAGCCTTACACATCGGCTTTAAGTTGGTAACGCACCAACTACTGTTGGTGTCTCTACCCCTTTACCCCCTTATATATTAAAACTTGGCCGGACCTTTCGAAGTAAGCCTGTATCTATATATATATATATATCACTTTTCGTTTTAATTTTATAACTTAACAAAAATGGGGTCACCTATCCAAACCAAATATTTAGGCTTTGTTTGGATTCAGTAAATGGCGATTACCATTTTACAACAAAAAAATTAAACTCCTTAAGATTTTGTGAGTTTTAAAAGGGTAACTATAGCTTGTTTTTTAATTTCAGAGACTAAATTGACATTAGCAGTGATGTACGTTTTTTGCAATTCATAAATAATGTTGACCATTATCGAAAAATGTTAACAAAATCTATTAACGATTTTTATAAGTTACTCTGGCAAATCGTAACATGTGTGTTTAGAATGAATCTTTTTCGATGTTAGTTAAAAGCGGCTAATATATTTAGAGTTTAAATATCAAAGAATTTAAGGTTTTTCGTTCTTCAAAAATCGACATTAACGTTTTAAAAATTGGTATCATAGGACAGCACTACAATAAAAAGACGGGTGTCATTATTTCTAAAATTGATATTCACACCTGTCAATTCAATCTCTGAGATTAAAAAACAAGCTATAGTTTACACTGACTCTTTATTTACTAAGCTTGCGTTTCAATAATATGATCGGTGAAATCAGCCCTGAATATTTTTTTATGGTAAGGCGGCATGAGTTTATTAGAAAGTATACGGAAAAAAGCCTCGCGTGTAATGTATCAATCACTCAAGCGTGAACTTGAAAAAGGAATATCCTCTCACTTATCTTGTTTTAACTTTATTACACTTAGTTGAAGACTATTTTATTACAAAGAAAGTAGGCCGGGGAAAACAAGCTTTACAGCACATATAACGTTTATATCAAAAGTATCTTCACGCCCATATCCCCGAAGAGGTAGGCAGAGGTACAACCAAGGCACCCACGACTAACCGAAGACACTAAGTCCCACAATGTGATAGGTGGCAAGCCAATCGCCAACCGGGCACATTTCCAATCCCGACCAACATTTTTTTTTAGTTTAAAATTGGAAAAATCCAATTTTCTTTTTGTTGGCCGACCCGGGATTCGAACCCGGGACCTCATGCAGTCAAGTCCAACACCCGGACCGCTAGACCGCAGCGGCGATAACGTTTATATCACAGCTACGGAAACTAAACATGCCTAATAGTCCAGTAATTTCTGTGGTTTTACCTCGAAATTCAAGATAACTAGCTGTTAACTCGTAAAACCCATATAGATTCGACATGTCTGTCACACCTATTTCATTTTCAAACTATAAAGACCACGCAGTAGTCACTTGGTAGCTAGATGCTGTGAATCATTTTATGATTTCGAACCGCATATAAACCGAAACTACAAAAAACATCATTAAATATATAGATGCTGGGTATGTATGGACAAGTCTTAGAAAATTACATTTAAGTTCCTAAAACAACAATCTGAAAGTCTTATCTTTAAAAATAATTTAAATTTATAATATAAAACTTAATGAAAACTTTCAACGAAAGTTAGTTTGAACTATATTTAGTTAGCAGTTTATAAGTTTAGCACATTTTGAAAAGCCGATATATGTCTGTTTCATTTATAAAGTTTTTTATAGTGAAAAATTATAGTAACATTTTGGACATATTTTATTCAAATTTCTCAATACAATTTATTTTTTATCTATCATAGTAGAAATAAATTATATCAAGAAACCACGGAACAGTTCAAGGCCAGTTCGACTAGCATGAAGTCAATTTATATGTTATTTATTTTATAAAATACAGCACTTTGTTACTGTTGCTACAAAATATTGTTTAATCAGGTGATTAACAATTCAAAAAAGGGTAATAATAAAGGCTATGCCATGTTTCCGGACGAAGTTAGTAATTAAGCTCTTGTTGCCTTTAAAGGTTTTTCCCCATGTTGGTCCGGGCTCCTTTGCAAAATAGACTATCTGCCTTCCTGCCAGGCAGCTCGTAAAAGGCGAGCACAGGCTTACCGTTACTTACACCGTGACATCTCACTAGGTGGTAGAGTTTCGCAGCGACTCACCCGGATTGGTACCACCGCCTTACCTATTCCTGCCGCCATAACGTCATAACATGTTCCGGTTTGGAGAGTAAGGTAGCTGGTAAACTTACTTTTGCTCTAGGCCTAACATCCCGGCCTCAGGCTGGCAACGCACCATTTGTGTCTCTAGGCGGCGTCAATTTCTTTCCATCAGGAAATCCGTCTGCTTGTTTGCCTTCCAATATCATAAAAAAAAGGTTAACGGTTGCAAAATAAAAAGCCAAGCAACTATTAAGTTTGATATCTTGATAGATAATTGCAAGCATATTACTTTAATAATTTGTTCATCGACACCGAACGCATACGAATTGGTTATACAGGGTAACTTTGAAAGGACCAGCCATTTTTTTATATAAGGGGGTATAAGCCTTAATATTAATGCATTTTAAAAGTTATTGCAAATTTGTAATTTTTACTTTTAAAAACATTCATTTAAAACAGTATTTAAAAATGCTTTACTTGTTGTCAAGATCTGTTTCATGCTTTGTTTACATTAAAACCATGCATCTTGAAGTTTGTGTCGAATAAAAATTGTAAACTGATTTGTAAAATGTTGTCGATTCCGAACCGTGTCTCAAAATTTGGCTGGTGCTTTAGATGTAACCCTGTATAAGCGTTCGGTGTTGAAGAACTAATTATTAAAAATAAAATTTGAAAAATCAGTAACTCCCAAACAATCTGTGATGTAACTAAGAAGCTTCTCGATCATGTGAGCTTTAAAACAAAAAAATCGTATTATAATTGTTCCATCCGCTCAAAATCTATGATGCAGCAGACAGAAAAACACACATACGAACTCATCGAAATTATAACATCACTCTTTTTTGGACGGGGATTAAAAATAAATGTTTAAATCATATATTTTTTTTATGAGAGTGCACACGGGTCGGGTCGAGTGCAAACATGGTTTATATACATAGATAAACGGAAAAAGAGAGATACATAAATCATATGTTCTTAAGTCAATTTAGGATAATTTTTATTTTTTTACGTTAAATTTGTGTGTATGTCTACTTTTTGTTTTTTTGATTACTCCAGTTAATGTGTAAGAAATCTCTGTACACAATAATCGCCTATTGTATATTCATTTATACTTAATTTTTAACGTAAAAACATTTTGTAAAGCAAAAAAAATAAATAACAATAATATACAGCAATAAATAGTGCTTTAATAGTAAAAACTAGAGTAAAATACGAGTAGTCTAGAGGTAAATGTAATAAAGTAAAGCCATGATAAATGAGAGGACATTCTTTTGACAAGTTCCATGGATTGTTGCAGTCGAGAGATTGGTACATTTTACTCGAAGCTTTTTCCCCTATTATGATGTAATAGACTCTAATGCTTTCAATTTAAAAATTTATATAATACTAGCTTTTAACGCGGTACATAGTCATCGTAGAATATCTA
>NJDC01009029.1:0-23683 GCA_002245475.1 Calephelis virginiensis
AAATGATATATTCATCTTTGATTACAAATTTATCAAAATGGATATTGAGATAATTGAAAGAAGAAAAGAGAAATTTGTTATGTGAGGGTTATGAATACGTAAAGAATTCTCAATATAAGAATGGAAATTGTATGTAAGGGATCCTTGACAGTGACTCCTGTAATTAGGTACGCAATAAATCTATCATCGCATTATCATAAGACATCTAAATTAAGCTACTCGTTTTTAAAAGTTGTCGATTTGCTAAACTATAATAAACTGTAATAAATACTTTTGTAATTGATCATCATAATAAGCTTTCAGGATTGCAAGACGAAAGTTTCGTTAGTGATACGTTCTACTCATTGTGTTCCAAATGTTAATGAAATAATAGTACAGTCAACAACGGCAAGCTATTCTAAGGAAGCTGCTATAGGAAAAATATTATCAGTGTTTAACGCTTTCCAAAAGGGTATTGTATCCTTGAAAGAACAAGGAATACATTTCACGGGTACACCTTTACCAAAATTTACAGCAATTTTTTTTCTGTGGGATAGTATATTATTTTACACCCGACGTTTAAAAAAAACCGCTCCAAATGGGAATAATGAGACATTTTGTAGGAGAACATAAGTATCGCTATTACCATACGGCGTTTTGTAATTAAATGGGAATAGTGAGACTGATTTGAAAAAAAAGTGCAGTCTCAGTATTACCACTACAATGGATAATGGGAATAGTGAGATCTACCCATAATTATTTTTTCGAAAAAAGTGAGGTCATCAACACTTGTACGACAACGACTAATAGTTATGATGAAATCAATATGGGATCATCTCGGAGTAGATGTATCTTTATGAGAAAGTACGATTGAAATTCGTTGGCTATTGGCCGAATAATCACGTAACAAACATACAAAAACACACATACGCACAGTCGAATTGACAGCCTGCTTTTTTGGAGGCGGTTAAAAAGAATTAGACACATTAGGACATAACGATACAATATAATCTGATAGCTGATTGAATCAGGCGTTACTTTGCGGAAATCCATTATAAAAGATGTAAAATAAGCCTTTATTTATTAACACAAAACACGTTACAAAGAACATATAGCGGCGTTCAGAAATAAACATTTCGATAAATCCCATTTTGCAAAACATCTTTTGGAGGCTGGTCACACTTTGGCTAGTGATCACTCCTTCGAAATAATTCATACTTGTGAAAAAGGAATTAGGCTAAATATTTTAGAACAATTAGAAATCATAAAACACAATAATGTGTCCAGAACATTGTTGAATGAACAAATAAATATATCGAATTCCCCATTATTACGAATTTTTAGCAGCAATCGTGTCGAACAGAATTCCAGAATCGATTCGTGAAGCGGTTACGAATAATTGATATTGGGTGGTTTGGTCTATATAAGGCGCAATCGAGGCGGCGGCAAATCACTCGTGTGTCGTCGTTTGTACGGTACGGTCGAATTCCTGAGGATGCCTCGATGTAGAGGCGAAACGTACGTCGAGTGCGATTTGGTGTTCTCTGTGGTGAGTGCTTCGACAAAGTTGGTGAAGGACGTGACAAGTGGTTTTGTTTCCCGTGTTCGGACTCTATTTCTGATCTGGTCGCGGAGGTGGGAGGTGGGAACTTTAGGTAGGGTTGTCACATGTAAAGAGCGTGACAATTTATATTGTTTCCCGAGCTCTTCCTATATTCGTGTTCTGGTCGCGGAGGTGGGTGGTGGGAACGTCAGTTAGGCTTGTCACATTCTGTGTCGTTTGGAGGATTATTTGCCACAACGGTTACACTGCTTACGCGGAATTAGCAATCTGATAGCGATAAATTCGTTGTTGTGATAGCAACAATTGTGTTGTCGTTTGTTTAAAGTAGCGAACCTCAAACTTACAAAATAAGAAATACTAATTGTTGTGCACCAGAACTTAGTCAGCAAATAACTTCAGACACGTGTGCCCGAAGAGGTACCTACCTATTTCTATAGAGTGGAAATCCTCGTGGATATCCGCCACTAGAGGGAAGCGGCTGGTTATGCCGAAATCCTATTGGCTAAAACTACTCGGTGACCTTCCTCTGTGTGTATCAAGTGAATGCGGGATATCCGAAGAAAGCGTCACGTTTAGCGTCACACATACCCGTAAGCTTATCCGCTCAAAGGATCGAATCTCCTATTCGTGGCCCGGCCCTACAGGCCTAGCAAGGCCCCTAATTTTGTTGTCTTCGCCGTCTTTTTCTATCGGGATTGGATCTCTCCAGGTCTCTGCGCTCTCCTAGAGCAATACACTTTCATAGAAAGCGGTCATGGCTTTCCATGACAGGGTCGTGCAGCATGTGCCAATTTAAAATCAGCTCCAATTCTAGCAACTACAATCGCTCTTTGGTTAGCCCAAGCTGGACATAATTCCAGTGTGCTGTACATCGTCTAATCCCTATTGCAGTGGTAACATTTCGACATTAGTTCACGTCTTATTCGGTTAAGGAAAACAGGCGTGCCCAGTAAGTACCTGTGTTGGCCGGACTGTAACGGTCTATTTTCTGTTGACAACGCTTAAAAATTTGTGAGAATAGTGGCCGACGCGCGTTAATGTATTACGTTTTGAGCTCTCAAAACTTGTTTGCTATCTTGCTAATACCATGCAGTGCATCCTAACGCCGAAGAGGTATCTAGTAGCATCCAAAGCATGCACCATTAGCCGATGTTACGCCCACAGTGTGATAGGTGACAAACCTATCGCCAACCATTCACATATCCAAATCCCGAGCAATGTTGTTTTTATAAGATAATTGAAAAACACCTTTGCCCGACCCGATAATCAAACCTGTGGCCTCATGTCGTCAACGCCAATACCTGACCACTAGAGCACAGCTAGGTGATACAGAACTTAGCAGTTAAATATCTTATGAACTCCATATTCCTTAGTGTGGCCTTACAAAAGCGCTCATTAGTGACATCGGGAAATCTCAGGGAAAATTTAGGAAAACGCTCAGCTTTTGTGTACTCAGATGACATCATCGTTAAAAACGAAATCTCTTTTTAATGCGCTTTAATCATTCTTGCAATTCATAGGTATAGGTAATAGTTAGGTACTTTATTATTTAAAAAAAAAATACACTTTGTTCAATTGTTAATTACTTTTATTCAACATTTTTTCGTTGTATATTTTTACAATATAACATCATATTTGTATCTTATAATTTTATATACATTCTACAATAGGCACTCCTACTAAATCTATATCACATGTCAACTAAAATAAAATACATTTATAAAGTATCTGCAATTATTACATATATTATCTTTAAAATAATTATAGTATTTTCTGAAAATATTACATATACTAGGGAAGTAAGTGGAAGCACTTTTCATTTACACATTTTTAGATTTGTGAAATATAATAAAACCCAACGATTGTACAGAAATTTGATTGTACAGAAAATGTTGCGTTTTCCATTTGCTACATTTTAAAGAAGTTATTAGTCTTTTTGAAAATGGCTTCTACTAATTTCTACTTCTACCAAACGATTTTTTTTCAAATACGTATTAAATGTTTAGGTATATATACTTAATAATCACCCGCCCTTATACCACACGCAAGTTCCTGGATTAAATAAATTTTGGTTTAAACTGTCAAATATAAAAATATCCCAATTTAAAAAGTTAATTCAGGTTTTAATATTAAACCCAGAATAGTGTAAGCCCTTAAAAAACGCCAAATTTACATAAAATCTATTTTAATAAGTATGTTACAAATAATTACATGTTTATTTAATTTTATGGCAAAATATATTTCAAGAAATAATATATCAATGCAAGTATGCACCTAATGTATGTTGGGTACTAAATAATATGTAATATCGCAACTAAATATATTTATATCTCCTTAATATTTTAATATGTACAATGTTGAGATCAACTTTATATAACATTAACTATGCTTATCTAAATAACTAATGTTTTGGCACTCGGGACCATACTTCTGATAAACTTTATAAAATGTTAAGATATATATCTAATTGTTTATATATCTTTACTTATTACTAATAATGTATATACAATATTGCATTTGTACAAAATATGGCAAGCAGATATTACATCATTGAAGTGTATTACATAATATAACGAAGACAGTTAATAATTATTTAAGTTTTTATTAGTTACGCTAACTGCTGAGCTTAAAGACGTCAACTAATTTGTCATCACGTCACATTTTATAGAAAATATCGAATATCGACTTAACTACTGATCAGAAGATAATTGAGGTCTCTGAGTGCAGCCATTAGCCCGATTTTTAAAGTTGTATGTCACTGTATCAAATAAAATACAGCTGAATTTAAAATAGCATTAGTTCAATGTAACAAAACGAGGTAAGATGGCCGAACATTGTAAATTTTGACATAACAAAAATGCTAAAGTACTGAGCTATTCTGTATCTTTTAAGTGCTGGTCACTAAAAAGATACGAAATCAGCACCTTGATCATACATTATAGAGGCCAAATAACAAAAATAAGACACAGTACTGGAACAAACTTTCAAAAACATATCTTAAAAAAAAGTCGTTCTACCGGAACGTAATTTGATAAAAAATGTAGAAATAAATCAGCATGGATAAAATAATATTAAGGACAATAATTATCTTAATAATTTTGAACCCTAAAAATAATTTATTTTAACATACGAGTACTGAGTATGTCCCTCGCATATTCCCGATAATGAAAGAGTGAGATGTAGCATTATGAGGGGCGGGCACTATGCCTTCGTTCTCATTCTGAATTTGAAAAGGCGCATTTTGATTGACTGAGAATTTAATGTTGGTTAAGTGGACCGTTTTTTAAAAGTATAGAGTGAATTAGTGCTTCTAAAGAAAATGCAATTAATTTTTTTTTTATGATAATGAAGGCTAATAAGCAGACGGATTTCTTGATGGTAAGAAATTCACGCCGCTTAGAGACACCAAAGGTGGCAATGGTGCGTTGCCAACCTGAGGCCGGGATGTTAGGCCTCGAGCAAAAATAAGTTTACCGGCTACCTTACCCTCCAAACCGGAACACGTCATGACGTTATGGCGGTAAGAATAGGTAAGGCGGTGGTACCAATCCGGGTAAGTCGCTGAGAAACTCTACCACCTAATAATTATAGCAAAACTGACAACACGCATTACATGAGAATGTATGATGATAAACTAATTATACTCACAAATAACAATACCATATTTAATAAACACAGTAATATCCAGTCAGTATACACATAGATTACATTAGCTATAGGTACTAAAGAATTCAGAATACTAGGTACATAAATAAAAATAAAAATTTAGAAGACGAATGTACTCTATACAGTAAAATTATAAGGTAATGTTTTATTAGCTAGATCTTCATAAACAACTTAAAACAGTCAAGATTTTTTTTGTGAATGTGAGAGCGAGATAGCTTTAATGTAAGCGAGATGCAAACATTGATTTTTTAATCCGCGGTAGTTGCAAAGAACGTACAATTTGTTTTAATTAAAAAATCATAACATTCGATTTTTCAGATGCAGATAAAATATACTTAGATGTAAATAACAATATTTAAATATATTTACAAAATCACAAATGTATAATGTCATATGGGAATACTGAGAAATATTTGCAGAATTGTGCTACAGTATCTTAGTGCTTACAACTATGGCCCAACCATTATAACGGTGAACATTTAAGGTATTATATAGGCAATACATGGAAGAATTATAGTATTCCGTATGATATTTATCACAAATTACAATTGCTATTATTTCTACAATTGCGGGGCGTTTAAAGGCGACTACACAGTTTTTGACGTCGTAGATGATATTGCAGCAGAGCACATGGACTCATCGATATGACTTCATTCGTTATGCTATAGCACAATCACTTCACTGACCACTATCGCATGTTTAAAGTTCTTGTCTATAAGGAATGTTTATGTTTTAAGTTGGAAACATACTATCGGACGTGTATGACAGCCGCGACTATCGCCGCGAATATCTAGATAATGCAAATACACTGAGCAGTGCAAAGTATCGGACGTAAGTCGTGGACGTGACCTTGAGTGTCCGGACGGCCGAAATATCTGGCGCGCTAGGTGTTTATGTTAGCAGTAAGTGTCCGCGGACGGTATGTGCACACTTATCAGTCACGGCTTTATGTCCGTCAGCCGCGGCTGAAAATATGTTTCCAGCTTTAAGCTCCACGTTAAGTGACATAGATATCACTTCCCAGTATTATCGATGTAGCAAACTATTTTGTAGTGTTATTTTTGTGCGAATCTCATTGGAGGCTATCAGTGAAGAAGACTACAATGTGCGGCTCCATCAGCCTCTCGCCTCTTCACCAGCGCGACCCAATCCTCGTACCTGGGCGCGCAGGCGAGCGAGAGTCTTCCGAGCCGGCGGCGCGCCATGAGCACGAACTCGCCCGCGCCTCCCGCCGCCCCGCACGCCGCGCCCACCTGCACGTGTGCGTGCATTGTACTCGCACGCCGCTTGCCGCGCCTGTGTGAACTCCGTTTTCGCTTGTTTTCTATAGTGTTGTCGACTTCGTACCTAAAATAAAAATAAAACTATTACGTCATAGTTCTAGAGGAGATACGTCATTCACTAAATATATAGCAAATTAAAAAAAATGTAGCAGTAGCTGACCCGATCTTTGTACCGTCTTAATTTGGTGACATAGCGATATCGACTATTGGGTACAATTACATTTTAAAATAATTCAGTAACCTACGGACATACATACAAAATTTCAACCAAATTGGTCTAGTAATTTAGGAGGAATCAGCCAACACATGTGCTAACTAACTAGAAATATTTTCAATGACAACATGTGCAAGGAGGACAGGAAAAGGTGAAAAAAACATGAGTCGAATCGTGAAGACGGACAAAGTTCAGATGAACTAATACGCGGTTGGATTTTTTGAAAAGCTATTACCCCTAACATACACATTAATACATATCTTTAAGTATTTTTTGCTTATATTAACATAATATAATGTCATTTTAAGCAGATATACAATACGAATATGGATGGATGTAGGTACCCAGGGAGCCAAGGTTGATATTCCACGATTTGATCACTCTGATATTATTCGAGAATGGTGGCAAGAGTCTCCGAAACCGGCGTGTTTGTATGAAAAGGGTAACGAATGTGAAGGAAGCTAGACAGGTTTGTCAGGATCGTGAGGTCCAGCACTCGATACTCTCTGCCTACTCCGTAAGGGACTTGGCGTGAAAATATGTATTTATGTATGTACGATCATTTTGAAAAGCACATTTCCAAAGTAATCACTGGAAGTTTCAATAAATTAATTTTACCATTTGGAAGCGCATAAAAATTAAAATTAAAACAGCTAAAAATCAACGCAGAAGAACTTATATTTATATACTAATGGATGTTGCTTATATCTTTGCCAGCTAGTTTGTTATTTATCGCTCCTACAATAACCTATTGACATAGGGAATGTGACATAGGGATTAAAAATAACGTAAAACCTTCTCCATGGCTTAAAATGTTTCTTTGTTAAAAATCATTTAAATATGTTTAACCTTTACGTCATAAAAGGAGGTCAAAATCTTTCACATTTATTAGCAGACTGCGAAAACAGGAGGTTGTACATTTGACACCTACATTTTACAATACAATACAATAACTCTTTATTGTGCACCAAATACAAATAAATTACAAATGCATTAAAATAACTTAAACTAAGAAGATACACAAAGGCGGCCTTATCGCCAATTTTTTATGTATGTTAATCAGAGATCAAATTACTAAGATCCGAGGGAGTCCCCGGAAAATCGAAGAACACATTTTTTGTGTTCGTAGACGAGTTACCTACTTATTAAAATCACTATCGATTTTTTCTAGTTTTTCTGAGCTAAACTTATAATATTGGGGGAGTTTTGGCGCTACTGAGAGAAAAGATTTTCGAAGTTTTTTTTTTATAATTATTGAATTTCGTGTTTATATTGAGTGAAATTAGTTAATTTTGGTGGCATTCTGTACAATTTTGTTCTGTGAAAGTGCACAAATGAAATAATCATGAAGAAATTAGCGTATCCTGTATTTTTCCGTTGCCACTAAATCTCACTCTAAGAGCTTGAGTAACCAGGCCACCACTTCACTCAAGACCCGACATTCCTTTTATTAACTTGTGACTAATTTTGAATAATTGAAACCCGATTTTGGTAAATCGGTTAACTTGAAGCAAATTTCTACTTGAATAATGGCATAGCATTTTACTAACGCGAATGCCAAAAACTAAAGAAAGAAAAGAACTTATAATATTGCAGACTTATGGAAGAATAGGTACCTATAATATTGGTCATCGTCGAGCTCGCCGGAGTCCTCAGCGCCGGTAGCGCGGATGATCTTGGTGAGGCGCCACGTCAGCTGCGTAGTGTCCAGGTCCTTACGCTCCTCCACACCCACTATGACTCCTCGAGATACTGGTGACAAGGAAATAATACTTTCAAATTAATGTATTGCACTAATCAATTTGAACTGGGAGAAATTGAGTTTTTTTTTTATAATAAACTAGCTCAGTGTATATGGAAAATTAAAATGTTGTTTTTCTTCGTTTCCTCACAGTCGAACAGGATAAAAGTATCTTATGTCCGTCTCCTATTTCTAAGCTGCTTCTCTATCAATGTTTAACCAAATCGGTTCAGCCGTTATTTGGTTATAAATAGTGTAACTATTACGACTTTCTTTCATACAAATAGATAAATATGTAATAAGTAAATAAATATGTCAGGACAAGTTACACAAGTTAAATCTAACCACAAAGTAAGCAAATTTTAATTATATCCTTGTAGCATGGGTGTTAGACAATGATTATAATACATAGCAATACTTAAATAGATAACAGAATAAATTTAATAAACACACAGACTCGGAAATTTAGCTAAATGTTCATCACACAAATGGCAGTCATAAGGGAATTGAACCCGAGCCTCACGGTTGTCGTTGTAGTTAGGCGTGTACGCTAGACACTCGACCAACTCGTAACGAGGTAATTATTAAACAGCAAACAAGTACATGGCTCTCATAATAGTTATATGTCGATGTCGGCCCGGAATGTTAGTCCTGATGTCCAAGTCTACTGACCGGAAGACAGGAGGAAGATGTTGACAAACACTGACAGGTGGCAAGAGTAGGTAAGACCTGTAGATAGGGATGATATGAGTAAATCCAAGTAGGTACTCGATACTTTTATCCGATACTAAGTACATTTTAGTATCGATACACTACAACATCTATGGTGTCTACAGATATTTATATCTTACCATCAAGAGAGCCGCGTGCTCGTTCACTGTCTTTTGTCTTTATGTAATATCGAGTTTTTCGACCAACGAAACACATTATTTTTTATTCGTAACCTCAAAAACGACTAGCCATAAATTCTATTGTTGTACAAAAAAAAAACAATATTTTTTATACCTAAACCTTGTTGTAAATTATAATTTATTCAACATTCAATATGACTTAGTTCGACATTCGAATACCTTCCGACTTTGTCATGTTAAGAAATATATTATTACGTGGCATGATAAACGAAAATCACGATGAGTAGCTCTAATGGCGGCAAAGACTACAATAATGGCGGCCGCCCACCGTCCCTGGACACGGCAATGACATAACTTCGCTATTATAATCTCCACAGATACAAAAAACACTCTGGGCTAATGCCCGCGCTGTCACGTGCCTTACAAGATACTAGTTTATCCAGTATTGTCAACTCTGCTTAATATGGAGGCAAATTGAATGTAACCATCTCCGTACTCCTGCTGCATATGTAACAGCTTCCGTAATTCATGGCGGTTACTTAACCGGATTTTCTCGGAAAATTGTAAGGAAACGACATCAACGCGTCATTTTTATGGAAAGAAAAAAAGTTTTGCAGAAATACGTGGTGTGACCAGGTTCTGTTTTTTATCAAATAGTTTACTTGGTATTAAAAATATAAAAACGTAAAAATGTTTTACGTAAATGGATTCGATAATTTACAACATGTGATTAAGATTGGTAGATTTTTTAACAAACATTTTTATTGTTGTTGTTGTAAAATATGTGATTTTATTTTATCTACTTATTTATCGTTTCAAAATTAATGACGCAAAAAATTTATTTTGGGTTTTTTTTACACTTGTATGGTATAATGATCCGTAAAAGAAAGGTCCATAAGGTCCTAACTTCGATCTCCGGTTCAGGAAACAAAGAGTAATTGCGATTTTTTTCAATTTTGTAATAAAAATACCGTTTTCCGGGATAGGTTGGGTGCTGGGTTGGTGATAGGCTTGCCATCACAGTGAGGGATTTTGTGTCTTTGGCTAGTCGTGGATGCCCTGGTTGTGCCTCTGCCTACCTCTTCGGGAATAAGGACGTAAAGATACTTTTTTATACAACCTTCTACTACAAACCTGAAGAACATTTTCTACCTTCCTTAAAAAGTTTACTAACTATCTCACCTAATGCTGCTAATCAATTTTAACCTGACTGCACGAAACCATGGCATTTTTTAATAACATAGCATCAAAGCGCATTAAGCGAGAAAAGCAATCTCATTTATGTAATTCCCGTCGCGAAATATTTTGATGATGACGGAAAATTGTCGTGCGGTCTGTCTGTGTAATTTCATTAACATTCTGTGTTGCGGCATCAGATTGCTTATTACCGAGCTACCATGCGACGGCGAAATTAACAAAATTATGCAATGACAAATGAGATAAAAATTAACTTTAAAATATATGGGAATGTAATCAACAAAAGCCCCAAAATAACATTAAGAATACCATTCTTATTATATTGATATTACTAGTAATGTTTATGAGCACCATTATTTTAAAAGAAATTTATGTCCTCTATGAATAAATATGTGGTTATAGCAAGTCACCGACACATACGACTTGTTTGCTTGTTAATCAGTTTTTTGTTTCTAAACTAAAGTCATGTCGTAGCTGACCCTGAGGGGTCTTGTGTCAGAATTAATTGGTGAAGCGTCGCTGTGTTTTATGCGTTTTTTGTCATTTGTTAATTACTCGACCAGTCCTGGGTGCTGATTATGTATCTCAGTTGCCAACTCAAAGTGGAAAAGTGTACATCAGATGACGTTATTTGTGTTTGCTATCGCTATTGTATTTATGTTGGTCACTTGAGATAGCAAATATAAAACACGTTATTTGACAGCTATTTGATGTACACTTTTCCATTTTAGTTGGCAACTGAGATACATAATGGGTGGGTTATTTTCTTGTAAAAATGGGCTGTGTTTATCAGGAAGATCATATTCTTTGAGTATTTAATTATATCATATGCTTTATGCTAAGCATCGAGTATAGACGAAAGTCTTCATTTGTGTGTGTGTGTGTGTGTGTGTGTGTGTGTGTGTGTGTCTGATTATTACATCATAACTTTTGATTCGATGGACCTCTCCTCGGGGTTTTTTAATTTTTTTTTTTAACTTTATGGCTATTATAGCTAAAAAAAAGTATAATGTATTGGAGTTGAAAGTTAATAACAAGCCAGACAGGTCTGCCAGAATCGTGAGGATTTGCACTCGACACTCTCTGCCTACCCCGTAAGGGACTTGGCGGGAAAATATGTATATATGTGTCTGTCTAATGGGTCTAGGTGATTAAATTTTTTTACAAATATTTAAAAGGTTACGAATAAAACGGTCCTTACCGAGGTCACTCGTGCAGAAAGCCAGTTCCAGTTCTGACTCTGAACATGGCCGACAGTCCGCTGTTGCTGGATCATAATGTCTCTTGACTAAAGGCTTCGCTTCGTATTTAAAAACCGCCACTCTTCGCTTCGTCCCTTCTTCCGGCTCTGCCTCAACGTACAGCGCAGCTCGACCGTGCTTGCTCCGGAAACACCTGAGTTCACGAGCGTCTCCATCATCGGGAGCATATAATGGAACCAGTTTTCGATGGCCTTCCACGAAGATACGAGCTGGAAAACGCTCGACGGATTCTGTAAAAAGTATTGTAACAAATTTAGAAAATTTAATAACATGTATTTTGCTAATCTTCTTTTGATAGCTTTCGATCTAAGAATTTTATGCATGAGACCAACTTGACCAGCTCTACCTCTCACTTAATGGTGGTAATCTTCTTCGTGAACTCACGAACTACATAACTATGTATTAGTACACAATACAAATATGAAACAGTATGGTAACTACATACAAACGTTCAAAACAGCACACTCACACAAACATGCACACTACTAAACGGTTTTTGCAGTGCTTCAGTAGCGAGTACCGCTTAAGTCTTTTTAGAAATATCACGAGCGTATTCGTCTTTTGCAGAGATTTACCGACGGCATGAGATGACCTTTTTATATCACTACATAGTATAAAACAAAACCGCTTCCTCTTTCCCTATGTCTCTTTGTATGCTTAAATCTTTAAAACTACGCACCGGATTTTGATGCGGTTTTTTTAATAGATAAAGTGATTGAAGAGGAAGGTGTATATGTATATTTCAAAACCTTGCGAAGCCGGTGGGCCGCTAGTTGCTTATTTATCTTTATTTTTACTGTGATTAATTTATTTATCTATTTTAGTTGGGTTAGATATATAGAGCTTGTTAATAAGCAAATATTATAGTTTCATATCAGGTATAATACAGTAAGACAAATGCAAGTTACATGAAACAATAATGTGATTGTGGTGGTGTAATAACGGTGGTAATTCTGCTGTTTACAAACGAAACTTAATTTAGATGCATGCTATCTCTTTCAAGTGAAACGAAAACAAAAGAGATAAAACATTTTAGACATATCAGATTAGTCCGGTCATGTCAAATTGCGATGTTTTTAATTAACTTTTTTCGAATGATAGATTAAACGTCTATAGAAATGTCGTGTACGGTCTAATCTGACAGCACTAAAAGTGTTTTGTCCCTTTCTTTCACTTTCGTTGAAAGAAGATAGCAATAACTTAAAATTAGTTTAGTGAGTGCGCAACAAAATTACCACCAAAACCTATCGATCGTCGTCACCAACCTAGAGACCTCAAATGACAATGAAAATCACGTCACTAGTCTATATAGTATATAGACTATAGTCTATACTAGTAGGGCTGTGGGAATATTTCTCAAGCCCACTATAATGAGTTTGCGCTTACAAAATAGAAAAGGGATGCACGAAAACTGTCCAATCAGAATTACCTGCTTCAATTTCTTGCAAATGTTGAAACAAGTCAGGAGGATCTGGTCGTCTTATGACCCGGATGCAAACTCTGAAGTCTCGCTCATCGGCTGGTAGAGGTGGCTTGAATAGCAGCCGGAGAGCTCCTCGAGGGTACACCCAGGATACCGTGCCCTCCCTACACCGGAGATACACTGGCGTCACCGCACGCTCCGTCTGAGACGACAGCCCACTGCAACAAAAAACGACACATAAAAAGCTGTCACGCGACATGATTCAAATAGTTTTTCCCCACATACCAACAATACCACAAAAAGGAGCTTAAAATTGTGCTATACCTATAAGTGTTTTATTTATTATTAGTGATTCTCAGGGGAGCATTTAATCGGGATAAAACGTATTCTATCACCCAAGTCAGCTCATACCCTGTCTGTATACCAAATTTCATCAAAATCCGTTCAGTAATTTCTACGTGATTGTCGTACAAACATCCAAACAAAGAAACTTTCACATTTATAATATTAGTGTGACTAGCTGTTTCAGCGAACTTTGTTCCATCAGTTCAGTTTATATGGGAAAGAATAAAACGTCTTTCCTAGTTTCCTCGCAGTCGAACGGGATGAAAAATATCCTATGTCCTTCTCCTGGTATTAAGCTACCTCCCCATCAATTTTCAACCAAATCGGTTCAGCCGTTTTTGAGTTATAAATAGTGTAACTAACGCGACTTCATTTTATATATTATAACAGATATAGATTTAAATTCCCATTTTCCACTTTTGGTTCACAAGTATCGCGTTTTTAGAGTGAAAACTTAGCACAAGTAACCGTCACAACTCGTAAATTATATCACAGGTAGAATCACAGTGACAGAATTTACGAGTACTCCATACTTTTATAAGAATAACCTATAAAATTAGGTTGCTGGATTATCTACTAGTTACTAGTGCAGTCAGTGGGAATAGAAAGTCTTGTTTTTATTAAATTTAGTGTCGCGGGATTTGTCTCTTAGTTGACGATTTTTAAAATATAAATCATAATAATTGTTTTTACTAAAAGGTCGTTAATAATAAATATAATACATTTTTTCTTTCTGCTTTTCAATGAGTATTTTTACGAAATAAACCTCTATTCTTTTTAATTGTTTGTTTATTAGATAGATATATTACATTATCTTTATATATCTTCAGCACTTTCATCTGTCTGCTACACTATCATTATATTCATTTTAACTAAATAATAACTATACGACATATGTTTACTAGATTGTAGACTAACGGTTTCCCAACAGAACGTAAAATTTAAAACACGTTGAAACGTCGAAATAAGTTTTAAATTTTGGTCCCTTTTAAATACAAAAAAAAAAACAAAAAACATTTCTAATTTTTGAAAAAATAATACTGAGATTTGAAATGTCTGGAAGAGAAATCAAGGTGTCATTTAATATATCTCGAATGCTCCTATAAACATGCCTCGAGCCAATACCTATCTTGCATCTGCGGCACGTGGGTAGACATTCTGGAGTAGCACCCACGCTCTGCCCACAAACATAAAACGAGACGCTATAAAAGATAACTTATGGTACTCTACATGGCTGGATATAAAAAACGAGATTTCTTTTATGTAAAATGCATTGTGTGGCCGTCGCATACTGAAGCTACGATTTATAAGGCTTTCTTAATGATGGCATCGAGAATTCACGGTAAAAAGGCAAGCACTGCAGGAAGTTGGACAGGACATGTTCAGTAAAGGTTAAGGTATTATGCAATCGATTTTAGCGGCTCATTACTCTGAGATTTACTGAGAAAAGCAAATGTGAAACGCCAAAGATTAGATACAGAGCAGATAAATGTTTTAGAGATTGTGTACGTGATTATGCAAACTCGTGAACGTGTATGTATTTGTGTTATCAAAGTTAATGCTTGCTTCTTTTTCTTCTTCTTAATTGCTATCTTCTTTCAAATATTTTAGGGGTTTAAATAATAGTGAAAAAAATCGCCTTCTATTTCAATATTATGAAGTATAAGTAATCAAGTTTTACTAAGCACAAAACCACTTATACCAATAAAAATAAGTGACTTTAATCAAAAAGGAATAATCAAAATTAAAACAAAATCTAAAATAAATAATCAAAATTGGTTTATTTAAAAAATCTGAGTTAAAGTATGTAAAAATAAACATTAAGTCGAATCGCAAACCTCCTTTTGACAAAAGACAGAATTCAAAAATATGCTATTATGAAATGTTAAGGGATATTTACACTGTTTAAAATAAAACAGCTCAAGTTACGTCAATATATTATAAATACCACAAACTTTTTTGACATTTATCTAAAAATAACAAAATTTAAACATAAGTGTAACATAATCAAAGGTCAAACATAATAAGATCATCAATCAAACTAAAACATCAAAAAATCCACTAAATTATCTCAAACGACTTAGGAATAATTTAAACCCGAATAAAACACCTACACATAAATTACCCAACTTACATCGTACTTTAAATATGAGAGATTAATGCCTCCATTAATATTCAATAGTAATAAATAACTTTACCATAAAACTATAGCCACGTCGTCCATCAAGATATAGTTTTGTTTGTTAAGTTAAAAAAAAGTTAAGTTATTAAGTTATTTTTAGAAAATCGATGAGTAACATCCTTAATACTCTCACGTCATGGTAGGGCTTCCTTAATCCACCCTAATGGACAGAATCTTGAGATATGTGCCTTTAATGTGGAGGACAAAAAACTGGTTGTTGGTAATCACAGAGACACTTAAAAGGGTTTCATACTGTGGCGTGCATCTCTTTTTATGACACGTTTTAGAACATGTTTTTAGATTTATAATATTTATTATGTTATGTATAATTATGTGTATGTCTAGACCTTTATAAAGAAAATGTTTGTGGTATTATTAGTCTCCGAAACCGGCATGTTTGTATGAAATGGGTAATGAATAAGCCAAACAGGTCTGCCAGGGTCGTGAGATTTGAGACTCAATACTCTCTGTCTACCACGTAAGGGACTTGGCGTGAAGTTATGTGGGTATGTATGTATACAGATTAAATTAAAAACTACAAATATAGGGTGTATTTTATTTTCAAGAAAATAGTGTTAAAATGGTATGTAATGGCCATTCTACATTGGCTCTACATTGCATGGATATGGTTTAGGTCAGAAAAGTAACTTTAGGCAGAACATAATAATGACAAGCACTAACGTTATTGCAGAAAGAATCTGAGAAAGTGAATAGAGAACAAATATCCAACAAGAGGACGACCAATTGATATATTTGGAATGTATATGTAAGTGTCAACTTATAAATATCAGGACATTCAGGTGTTCAAAACTTTTCTGATTCGTTGAAGTATTAAATAAATTTAAATTTAATTTCTTATTGAACTGACTAAAATAATTAAGATAGTGTTTTACAGAGATACGATCTCGCCCTGGCAAAAAATAAACATAACAGATTAAGGTGCTGATAGACTTGAGCATTCACTTGTAACAGAACATCGAGCATTCGCCGTTTTTATATTTGTCGAACTGAACTACGAGCCGAGCCAAGCATATAGCCAAACATTGCTGTAAACATTTTCATGAGCATTCTAGTGAACGCTCTAGTCGATGCTCGTTAGCAAATATTCTTCACGATGATGTCAGACTTGACGGTGTGCTGCATTTATATTAATTGGTAATTCTCATTACGTGAAAAAAAAGAGGGGTGCGGGGTGAGACGTCTCAAAGCGGTGGGGCGTTGAATGACGATCGAAGCTTGGCTCGTCAAAAAGCTCGAAGCAATACTCGCTAGAATGCTCGCCAGAACGCTGGATAGAATGCTCGCTAAAATGTTTTCGTTGTTTTTCTGTGATGTAACATTCGCACAAATGATCATTACAAGTAAATGCTCAAGTCTATCAGCACCTTTATTAAGCAATGCGTTAATAATGAAGCGATTTGTATTTCACATAAATATTTAAACTGTTAACGGGATGTTAATACCTGTTGTAATCAACATGTTTAAATAGGATTGCAACTTGATTTGCGCATTGCGAAATTTAATATCTCAGGTGACAAACAAGTAACTGGTCTAAAAAGTCAATATATTTTTAATATCCAAATAAATAAAACAAATTCGTTAAGCTCATGATTATGTAGATATAATATCCTTAGAATGTGTCAATGTTCGTGTTTTTTGTATTAATAAATTTTGAGTATACAGATAGTGTTTGATTTGCGCTTTTTTATTAGCATGCTGATTAAATATTTATCTCGCGTTTGTAGTTTAGTATTATGTATATGATATAAGTCCAAGCTGCTGGCATCTGTGTTCAATAATTATAAAAGAGCAGGAAAGAGATCCAGTGAACTATTTCATACAAAATCGCAGTTGAACCTATTTTTAGAGCAAATTCAAGTGTTTAAAAGAAGCAAATTTGTACTGTCTTGTTTTAAAAATTTGGGTGGTTTTACACGCACTTTTACTTTTAGTACTATTTAAATTATGCGCTTTGGCTATATTCGTCAAGATTCGGAAACCCGAATGTATTTTAAAGATATATATGTATAGAGTTGTTTTTACATAACTAATCATTTCGCTTAAATTTATATAAGGTCAGCCAATTTAAAAATAAAAGTATGAAGTGTAAAAAGTGAAAAAACCGAAGTGCATATTTTAAACAGTAGTACTACACTTACAACGAGAAACAGGTAGCAAGATCTTATATAGCCTTAAACTGTTATCTCTTTGTACGATCCAATACAAATTCATTATATTCAATTCGACTGGTAGTTCCAGATATTAGCATGCTCAAACAAATAAACTCCCAGCGCAGAAAGTAGGGACTTAGAACTTGTTGTTTGAGCAAATTACTTTTTGTTTCAGCAATATCTTGAAATGCTTTTACATTGTGTGCTAGTCAATACTTTCAACGTTTTATGCGTAATAAATATGTATAAAAATCAATGCCACTTTTCGTTGTAATTTTATAACTCAAGAACGGGCCCACCTATTTAACCTAATGTTTAGGGTTTGTTCGGACTGTTTAGTAGATGGTTTATGTGAAGTTTTCAGAAAATCGGTAAAAATACCTTCCCCTTTAATCACTTTATCTATTAAATAAAACCGCATCAAAATCCGTTGCATAGTTTTAAAGATTTAAGCATACAAAGGGACATAGGAACAGAGAAAGCGACTTTGTTTTATAATATGTAGTGAAGAAGATAAATATTTAAATTACTGAAAAACATGAAATAATATCAATACTACCGAGAGCAATATGTCATAATTAAGACAAAGTTGCACTCCTCTGGAAACCATTACGTTATCAAAGCTAAAAATAACTGACACAAAAACCGCATGAAGTTTTTGTGTTTGAACAGAAACAAGAAATATGTGGCAGGGTGTTAACTGCAGGGTTGTTCCGCGTTTAGAAACGAACCACGTTTTTTGTGTGTTTGTTTTATGAAACGCATTTTTCTTATCGACTCCAGTCTTATTAATGGTGACAGCTCTTTTGGAGAACCCTTGTGCCTATTACTCGTTCTTACCAACCGTCTGTTATTACATTCCCTATTAACTGTTTTATATATATTAACCAATCAGGAAATAAAATCATTGTTTTAAAATTGGATTACGAAAACACGGATTTGAATTTTGGTGGTAAAAAAATCATAATGACTCAGTGGGATATATTATCAACTGTGTACTAATAAACCAATAAAAAAATAAAAATCCTTGGTTTAGAATTGGAATTCGAAAAAACGGATTTGAATTTTGGTGGTAAAAAAATCATAATGACTCAGTGGGATATATTATCAACTGTGTACTAATAAACCAATCAAAAAATATAAATCCTTGGTTTAGAAATGTATTTCGAAAAAACGGATTTGAATTTTGGTTGTAAAAAAATCTTTAATTGCTCTGTGGGATAATATCAACAATGTTAAATGTCAAACTAGTCTAGTTAAACTTGAATTTTTAGTGATTAGGTATATAAAATGTCTTAAATATTTTATGCTTTTCCAGGCGACCAGGCAAACTTCTTACCGCCAGACAGACTACTTATAACATTTGTAGTCGAAAAATTTTGTAATTTATCACTTTATAGTTTAAAACAAAGTCGCTGTCTCTATCTTATGTTCCTTTGTATACTTAAATCTTTCAAATTTTTTATGCGGTTTTTTTTAAAAGCTTAAGTGATTGAAGAGGAGGGTTTATGTATATATTTTGTACTCGTGTGAAGCCAGGGCAGGCCGATAGTTGTTCATGTTTTTTTTATAAATTTACCTTGTGCCCGACGAAAATATAAAAAAAAATTGGAATAGGTTGAACAGTTCTCCAAAACTTACAAACTTATTTTAATTAGCATCAATGTCCAAGCTACCCTTATAATAGAGCTAAAAGCTGTTTTTACTTGCCAGCTACGAATTTGTTTCAGATAAGGCAAGGCTAAAACGGTTGCATTAAATTTTTTTAAGAAGTAAACGTTTCTTTACTCTACTTCATGTCACGACATGCTCCTGGTAAAACAAGTTTATTCACCAGCTAAAACAGAAACAAGGAACACGAGAGGAACACCTGCATTGAGTTATAGATCGTGTTTAACGAATATTTTACAAATGTTAAAAGAATATTTGATTTCATGGGGTCCCGGGTTCGAATCCCGGATCTGGCAACAAAAAAAAGTGGTATTTTCAATTTTTCAATAAAAAAATGTTGCCCGGGATTGGATATGTGCCCGGTTGGAGATAGGCTTGCCACCTATCACATTGTGAGACCTAGTGTTTTCGGCTAGTCGTGGGTGCCCTGGTTGTGCCTCTGCCTACCTCTTCGGGGATATGGGCATGAAGACACTTTTTTATATTTTTTGTCTTTGAATTTCAAAAACCAAAATGAGTTTTACGAGATGTACTTACTGTATTGTATTCTTCAAGCACTTTCATTTGGGAGGGATGTACAAAAATATGACAACTGTCATTTTTGCAGCGACCGTTTTGGGTTCAAAGTGGTTTAAAAACAGTTGTAATTTTGGCGCCATCGAGAGAAAAGATGGTCAAATTTCGTGTTTATTTTGAGTGAAGTTAGTCAATTTTGGTGGCATTTTGTACAATTCTGTTCTGTTAAAGTGCACAAAAAAAATAACCACGAAGAAACTAGTGTATCATGTATTTCTTCGTTCCCGCCAAATCTCACTAAATGAGCTTGATTAAGGAGGCCAATTTTATTCAAGACCCTAACATGACATTTTATTTTTTTATATTGTACCTATATAAACTTCAAATTATTTTAAGTGTACTCCAAATTCATTCCTAATTAACAAAGTAACAAACGAACAGTTCAAGTTAAGTAATAGCTAATAATTATCATATAAATTAGCCTGTTCTCTAAACTTAATTACTTACTGTCCTTCCATTAGGACTTGAAGCACCCCGATTAAGTCACCAAAGCAATTGCAAACTAAAAGCCTTTAATGGAGTCATTGACTGCGGGTTCTGGTCCTGTTTTATTAAACTTATTCATAACACAAACTTGGGGAACACCAATTTTATACATTTTAAATAAAATATCTTTGTAATATATATTTAAATAAAATGTTTAGATGTATGTTTATTTGCGTTCGCTTTAATCTGAATTGAGGTTTGTTTATTTTACTTTAATTTAAATACAATTCATAAAATTGCAAAGCAATTGTTACTCAAAAAAAATCTTTTGTAACCTGCCATTTATACATACAAACGTGTGGTATACGTGTAGTATATGTATAATATGTATTTTTTTATTGATTGTATATTATTTGTGTGTATATTTAATGTACTTTATTTAACATGTATGTATTATATGGAATAAAATAATAAATTTATTAGATTAGCATCAGTTTTGTTTTATGAAGCCTTAGTTTTTCAAATTACATAAATTGTCTCTTTCACCCTAAGGTTGCCTGGCAGAGATCGCTCTAACTCGATAAGACCGCCTTTGTGCACCTGAGTTAAATATTATAAGTGAAAGAGAGTGTATTATTTTGTAAATTTTGGTGCATTATAAAATGTATTCATTCATTCATTTTGTATAATTTCCAATGTAAGGAATGCTAAGAGCATGGCTCCAATCAAAAGTTCGGTGGAGATGTAAAAACCGCAAAGTTAACAAAATATTAGCCATTCAAAATAAGGCTCCAATCAAAAAAAGCTTTATCTAATCATGCGTGTTATTTTGAGTACCTACCTCGACAACGCGATAGAAACGCGAAGTCGGCTTGCTGTTTTAAATTAATTAATTTTAAAAAAATAATTAAAAAAACCCGATTAATAAATAATTTCTTTTCGATTATTAAATAATTATAATCTAATATAAATACATTTTTTTTATATTAGCCAGTAGACATTCCTTCATATTAAAATTAATAACAGAGATCAAACTATTGTCAACCTTCAGAGTTCAAACTAAGATGGCTGACACCCGACTGCTAGAGAATGTCATGTATTTTCAAGTTCATAAATTTTAAATAAATAATAAATAATTAAAACCTGCTGCGCTTGAATAAATGAATTATTATTAGAAGTAAATTCTTTAATTGAAGAAATGCACGCCCCACAATTATTTTATTAAAAGCCTAGTATAAATTTGACGACAAAAGAGACGTTTGGAATTTTAATATTTTTATAATCCTAACAAAGTTATAACAGTCATCTCATTTGAATATTTAACATGGCTGTGCTAAAAATATTAATAACGTATGAATGCTATAAAGTACCGCCTCCATCTTTTTAATGTTTTGGGAAACCCAATACAAGTATTGTCTCGGATTTTATTGTCAATATTTTAAGTAGGATTGAAATTGACCATTTCTTGTTTTATAATTAGTGAAAGATTTACAGTTTTGTGTAAAAATATAGTTGTGTTAATGCTACGTTCGTTTAAACATTCATGTTACTAAAAATCTTAGAAGTAATCTTAAAAATTGCCTTTTCAGCATCTGCTACTTCTTATGAGTGCATAAACCAAACTGTATGTTATCTTTTTTTTACAATTGCGTAGATTCAAGTGGTAATTTTTACTTCACTATATATCTCGTATAAAACAAAGTTGCTTTCCACTGTCTGTCGCTATGTATGTTAAGATCTTTAATACAACGCAGTGGATTTTAATGCGTTTTTTTAAAACATAAAATGATTATAGAAGTTTTGTACGTTTAATATAACATAGAATATAATTATAACATAGAAGTTTCTCCAGCCATGCAAAGCTGGGAAAGCTGCTAGTTTATTTACTAGGTGGTAGAGTTTCGCAGCGACTCACCCGGATTGGTACCACCGCTTTACCCATTCCTGCCGCCATAACGTCAGTGCTTGCTGTTGACGTGTTCCGGTTCGGAGGGTAAGGTAGCCGGTAAACTTACTTTGCTCAGGTTGTCAACTCTCCATTACCACCTTTGGTATATCTAGGCGGCGTGAATTTCTTACCATCAGGAAATCCGTTTGCTTGTTTGCCTTCCAATATCATAAAAAAATAATCTACCAAATAATGGTATTATACGCATCCATAAACTGTATCACCCGAGAGATACAGTCGAGTCATTTAGTTTAAAATATTACTTGAAATTGTAAATGATTTGCGTATATTTTTAACGTTATTGTTTTTTAGGAAAAAATAAATAAGACAGCCATATCATAGTTTTTATCTCTCTCTGGCTTACTGCATTCCACATATTTAAAAAAACATCCTTTTTATTATTTAAAATTTAGCATAACATTTCAAAATAAATTGTCTTGATATTCGTGTAGCTGTACATACGAGACAAGGTCGCAACATCGTTAAGATGAAGGAATCTTCGTAAACTGGTCTCCTGATGGTCCATATAACAGTATTGTAGGCGTTTGTTAAGAGAGAAAGCATTAGGCGTTATCTTATAAGAACGTCTAACGAGAACAATAAAATAAATGTGTAAGTTTTCTCCGAAGACTTTTATTTATTCTTGTCCACACCCGACACAAGATAACAATGCCTCGTACGTTCAACCTTCTGTAGGGTTGTCGAGCTTGTCTTTTTATACTTAAACTGTCTACGTGTATAAATCTTTATTTATTATTTAAACTCATAAGAATAGCATGATTTATACATGTCTTTACAGCCAAAAACCTTGTGAGCGTAGTTTTGTTCGGATGTGACTTTAAAAGCATAAAAAAAAGTATCTTCACGCCCATATCCCCGAAGAGGTAGGCAGAGGTACAACCAAGGCACCCACGACTAGCCGAAGACACTAAGTCCCACAATGTGATAGGTGGCAAGCCTATCGCCAACCGGGCGCATTTCCAATCCCGACCAATATTTTTTTTTATTAGAAAATTGGCAAAATCCAATTTTCTTTTTGTTGGCCGATCCGGGATTCGAACCCGGGACCTCATGTAGTCAAGTCCAACACCCGGACCGCTAGACCACTGAGGCGATCATAAAAGCATATAACTTATTTATCTCTTTATATTACAAAAAGCTAAAATATCAAAAGCTAGCGGTCC
>NJDC01009033.1:0-17869 GCA_002245475.1 Calephelis virginiensis
TGAACACACACACATGAAATAAAGACATGCTACAGCTTGGTAACACGCCGTTATCACATTTTGTCTATAAAGCTTGTACCTATTTCTCAATACCCAGTAGTTAGTCTACCTACTCGTTTACTATGTGGGAGAACGCTGTGACACTATTTCATTTAGTGGTCATGAAGGATGATCATGTTGGTAGACCTGTCCACGTGGCCTATAATGCTGGAAATAAAATAGGCACCAGTGACATTAGTGGTCAGTGTTGTCTATGAGCGTCTGTTGTATCTTACCTCAGAAAAGATGTCTTCTTGTTCGATATGTCGTTACAAAGAAACTTGTTGACCTTCCAATGCTAAAAAATACTTACATATTCTTTAAACACAAATTTTTGTTAAGTTATGTAACTGCTATTTACATAAATAATACCTACATAATTCGATGTAATACTTTGAAATTAATTTTCAAGGTACCTAGTTCTCAAATGCACCTCTTGAAGTTTTACTAACACTTGATTTGCCGATAAATATAAAAATTCGAAATCAAATTTCGAATAGGACTTATTTAGTTATTAACTAGAAGTCTACTTAAAAACACAAAACGCGTTATTCAATTAATATCGGAGTAAGAAGCTCTTTGTGTTTTGCCTTTTCTTAACCCCCGAGATATCACCCCTCGTGTTATAAGTTTGACGTGTATGTGTGTCAACAGATGGACCGATTTCGATGCGGATTATTGTTTGAAAGCTGACATGATCAAATTGGTTCTTACCTCCATAACACGGATGTTTTGTCGGGGGTTATTGATGTTTTTTTTAATTTTTGTGTTATCTATATATATGTACTTACATAAAAAAAATCGCCTGGTCATCGCATCACGCCTGAACGAATGCCGAATTTGGCCAATTCTGTTTTGCTGTGTTAGTTATCAATAGAAGGTTCTTGTGAAAAAAAAAAACGGGAAAATTGCAGGGAAAACGGGAAATATAATCCATATATAAATGTAAAATAATCCATACAAACTGTTTTTAGCCGTTAATGTTACGCTATACGAAATTCGCCGGATCGGGTAGTCTCCAAATATATTTTAGTAATTCAATATTGTTACAAATAGTATAAATTATATCAGCTTACCCGGTAAACTTTGTATCTTAATTTGGCGACATACCAATAGCAGCGCCATCTAGGGTGTTTTCGAATCCGTTCAGGTACCAATTCAAATATATTCAAGCAAACTACGAGTACCTTAGATCTACGTTTGCCAACTTTTTTTGACCTAAAAACGTATAAAATAGTTTGGATAGGGAAAAAATAACGTATTACGAAAAAAAAAGGATTTTTTAAATATTATGATGTTATGTATTTTTGTGTGCTTTTAGCAGACGCTAACAATTTTTGGTATCTGGATTGACAATCAACATAGTTTAAATTTCAATAAATGAATAATTCATATTTAATTAAATTTATTGACGCTCTATTCGGGAATGGAGAGTAGGTAAGAAATAACTTTTTTTGTATTTGTTAATCTATTAGATGCATTTTTAAGTATATATTGCCATTTTTCAACTGTACTTTTCAAAATGTGTATTTTGTTTTACGTATCATAGTAAAGATTGAAAATAAAGTATTTTTGCATACTTTATTTGTATGTAAAAGAATAAAGAATAGTTACCAAAAATAAAGTAGGATACGTCATAATAAAGTATGGGTGGCAACCTTACTTAGGTCTACCGTTTAGTAGTTAGGTAATTAAAACACCTGTCTTATTTATAAACAAAGTCTAAAGTGGAGTATGTTAATAGATTTCTCAGTCATTTGTAAGCTGATTAAAGAAAAATTTGAAAAAGCGTATTTTTGATCCTAATTTAAACTTGGTACCATTGCCACCAGAAGGGTTACACTTAAACCTCGAATATTGGAAATTGGAATCCAGTATGTCATTTTAGGTACTCTTGAACACAATACTGGCGAATTGTTAACATTTAGTTAATAGTAAACAGTAAATTATTTTATCGGATTCGTCGAATTGATTTGTAACTAAACGATAATAGTCCGCTAGTATTTTGTTCAAAAGTACCTAAAATGATATATGCGATTAGAATTTCCAATTCCCATGATATCGAGATTCAAGAGTTACCCTATAGGTCAGGATCTGATGTTAGAATACAAGGGAAATCGTGGAAAATACTCAATTTTTGTATACGTAGAAGTTTCAGTAAGTTTCAATAAGTAAATAGAAGACTTACTGAAAGCGGAGTCAGTTTTCTATAGCCTTACTAATCTTAATTGATTTATTCAATTAATATATTCAAGGAGTATAATTCAGTTAACCATGCATATCTTTTTTTTATTTTTTATGTAAGACAATATCATAATGAAATAGTATTGATGGCCAGTTTTTGGCGGCTCTTCTGACAGAGAGACTTCCAAATCAGTCATAAGTACTTGTTTTCATATATTTTTTTAACATTGGGGACGGTACATGTCTATCAGAGCTACCATACTCACCAGAACGGAAAACAATTGCAACGAGCAATGAAGAAGTGGCGGCAGGAATACGTACCACCTAATCAGTGTCTCGGTGTAAGTAATAAATTGACGCAAGCCTCTTAAGAGTTGCATGATAGCATAGCTGATGACCCTATATTTTTCACTAAATAGTTTATAGTATCACCTATGTGGTCTAGCGGTTCGACGTCTTACTTGACTTCTTGAGGTCCTGGGCTCGATCCCCAGGTCGAACAAAACATTAGAAAATATGTATTTTCAATTTTTTAACAAAAATAACGTTGCCCGGGATTGGATATGTGACCGGTTGGCGATAGGCTTGCTACCTATCACATTCTGGGACTTAGTGTCTTCGGCTAGTCGTAGTCCTGGTTGTGTCTCTGCCTACCTCTTCGGGGATATAGGCGTGAAGATACTTACTTTACCACAGTATTAAGAATTCTGTATTATTAAAATTGTGGTGCTACTGAAAGAATAGGTAAGGTGGTGAATACCAATCCCGAGTAATTTGCTGCACTGAACTCTGTCGTCAGTGGTCCTGTTGGTAATTACCATTTAACCTATTACAAAATCTTACGAGCTGCCAGAAAGAGAGTCAGGCGGTCTACTCTACAGGAGATACAGACGAACGCGAGGAAAGGCGTTGTATAGAGACATTTATTTACCTTCCACGAGAACTACTTGACCTATCGAAATGAGCTATCATAGGTCATCTAAGTACTGCATTTTATCACGATCGGTTCAGGCGAATCTAGCACAAAATACATTTTTTCCCAATTGTAAAGTAGGGTAATGTGTTAATACATAATATACTTAAGTAACTTTTCTTGTGGCACTCGAAAATTTAATTGGACGAATTATCACAAATAATGTGTGGTAGTAAAATATGTTATTGGATTCCTTTAATAGCTGTTTTTTTTTAAATAAAATAGGTTTTTTAAACATTTAAAACGGATTTAGAACGATGTACTTAGTTTGATTTTTTGGTTTATAATGTCTTCAATAAAACTCAAGAGTTTATACTTCATAGTTCATACAACTATATTCTATTTTAACCTCTAGTTGAAATTATCAGAATGTTGATGTTTACTTACTTTGTTCAGATTACACAAATGTTGCCATTACAAACTTCAAACTCGACTGTAATTATTAAGAAGAGTTACTAAAATGGTTAAAATCATCACATTAGTAACAACACGGTTGTAATATGTAATAAAAAATTCAACATATTAGCATAAATTATACATTTTAAACTTTAAACAGTTTAACTGTAATTCAAGTATAATTAAACACTAAATTATGTTCATTATTGTATATTTTTACGTTATTACATATTAGAATAAACTCCAAACATATAATTTAGTTGGGTAATAATGATAATAATTAAATCGTGCTCTGACTACCCGCGACGACTGGATGGCCTTAAACTTTTGCCCAGAGCACTTATTGCTAAGTATTGTGCTTTGTGCTATAGCAGTATTATAAAACTGGTCGGACAGGGGTATGAAAAAGTGTTATAGAATTTTTTATTTATTTAATAGTTTTATTTTTTATTTTATCGAAATAATGGATCTAGCCTTAGAATAAGCACGCTACATAATATGCCGGTGATGCGAATGTTAGTTATCAATACTAATATATAAATATATGTATAATTACCGAAACAAAATCCTGATATTCATGTTTATTACACAAATACTGTCCTTCTGAGAACCGTATCGGAGGACCGAGACTCGTTGTTAACCGGTGGTCCACATCCGAATTTCGTTGTATAGTTGAAAGCACTATTAGCCCAGACATTTATATTTACTATCTCGTATACAAAAATAATTAGTTATTAATATGTTACTTGCATGTAAATAAGTGTTATTTCATAAAAATCTGTAATTAAGATTTAAGACATACAGGTGGGTAAAGTACGAGTACCTAAGTAAAAATCGATTATTGCTCATGCAAAGTGAATTTGTTAAAAAATCCTGATTTTGAGTTATTTTATCTTAATCTACTCTAAAAAACTGCTTATGAAAATTTTAAATATCAGAGTAGCCACTTTCCAATTTTTGTTTTAGCATTTTTGAACGCACTTGTACACGAGTCAGAGGTCATTAACACTGGGAACTTGCACTTTTATTTTACTTTTGCGGTCCGACTTGCTGTAGGGTTGGCATTTGGGACAAACGACGTGGAAGTGAAAAGGTAGACGTTTTAAAATATAATGTAGCCAACGAGATTATTCCATTACTATAATCAGTTAAAACTTAATGGAAGTCTTGTAACAATTCACTATAAAGTATGTCCGCCCTTTTTTCACCGATATCAACAAGAAACAGGTCGACCTGTTTTTATGTGGCTGGGATGTTAAGATTTTTATTTGAAAAACTCTGTCGCTTTTCAACTTTTTTTATTGACAAAGAAACTGACGTTTATTGCTTAGATCTTACATGGAAACTGGAACCAATTGTAAATACTAGTTTGACCAAAATAAAATTTAAGTTTTAAAGTTCTATTGTCAAATATATTTTTGATGAAAACGCCATCTTCATATTTTATCATGACCAACTATTTTTTTTCCAAATACTATATAGTTTTGTGTGCCATCTGTGATCTTTTACATTTGTTTGTGTGTATAAAATTCATGGTAGTATGTGTAATGTTTTATTTTTTGATTTAATGTACTTTATAAGCAATATTATTAAAAAATATTAGCATTCTGCACTTTTCCTATATATAAACTATAAATGTACCAAACTTCATACTCGGTCCAAGGGGACCGAGTATGAAGTTTGGTGGTCCAAAGTTTTGGTTCACGTATTATGATAATATATGTATAGTAAGTAGGTAATTTTAAAATACGCGTCACATGTATGAAATAATAACTACTTTCCTCAAGGTTGAAATATAATAAAAAAATAATTATTTGTGGAATTGTGTATTATGAAGTTGTTACAAAAATATTTGATCATACGGACACATTCTACCGTATTGTGGTGTGCAAATATTTCAATATTTATACACAATAACTAATTATATTTGTTACACATATTTTAATATTTCAACAAATTACTTATTTATGATTATTACAAACTTCATAATTCATCACAAACTAATTAAGTATGATTAATTGAATTAGCACTATCCTATTCATATAATAAATGCGAAAGTTTGTATGTTTGAATGTTACTCCTTCACGCAAAAACTGCTATACCGATTTTCATGAAATTTAGCACACACGATTAAGGTAACTTGGATTAACACATAGGATAGTTTTTTTATCCCGAAACAATATTCCTGTGGGACTACGCGAGCAACGCTGTGGGCAACAGCTAGTTTATCATAAAGTAGCATCGTTTATAAATCTAGCCGGTCAGGAGAAGAAACGGCAAAACCTCTTTCCCGTTCCCGTTAAAAAGGAGGCGATTATAAATTCGTCGGTATATTGTTTTGGTATGCTATGCGCTCACTGTGATTAATAAATGGATTTTGATAGTCCTTTTTTCGTAAGGTAGGTTTTATACAAATATGAGCAAGATCCGACTGGTAGATTTTGAGTTATATTTAGTAACTAGCAACCTGTCCCAGCTTCGCACAGGGTTGACAAACCGCGATGTTATCCTACTAATATTATAAATGTGAAAGTTTGTAAGTTTGTTTGTTTGTTACTCCTTCACACACAAACTGCTGAACCAAGTTTCACGAAATTTGGCACACACATAAGTGCTAACTGGGATGAACATATATGATACTTTTTATTGCGAAAAATGTTCCTGTGTGACCATTAACCAAGCGGGCGATGCCGCAGGCAATAGCTAGTTATACATATAATATAAACCTTTCTCTTGAATCACTCTATTATAATAAAAAACGGCACCAAAATCCGTTAAGTATAAGTAGGTGCAGATAGCGGAGAGCGATTTTTTTTAATATTTTGCGTAGTAGTGATAGTGCTAGCACTTTCTGTGCACTTACGGTCGCTCTCAGAGACATCACTTAAAATTCGATCTATTATTAAGTCACGATTTTGTATAGAATATGTCGATTTAATGACTGGTTAAAACATAACTGACGTCTCTGAGTGCGGCTGTTAGACGACGTCTAGCTTAAATTATTTGTGTTTAATTAAAATGTCTTAGTTTTTGACAACCCTAGTTTTCCATCTCAGCTTTCGGGTAAGTTATTTTATGTGCATTTCAAGCTACGGGTGGGTTCAGTGGCTTGAAGTTAGTTGAAATTTATAACATTTATTTATGTTTTGTCTTGTCTTCATGTGACTTGGCGAAAGTAGTACTTACTAGCAGTTTCACGCAGCTTCGCCAGCGTAACTTGGCTTCTACTGCACCGATTTTGATGTTAACAAAGCCTAAGTCACTCAGGGATAATGTAGCATTCTAAAGGTGAAATAATTTTGAAATCGGTCCAGTAGTTTCGGAGCCTATTCATTTCAACCAAACAAAAAAATCAAACATTTTCTGTTTATAAAATTAGTATAGAAGTATAGATATAGATTCGCCTAGGTTTGTATTTACCGATTTTATTCTGTTTTCTTAATACAAAAGTAAGTTCTCGCTATTGTTGTGGTGTTAAATATACAATACTAGGTAGCTGGTTAATTTTAACTTTCTGATTATTAAACAAAGACTAAAGTAAGAGGAAAGTTAAGTTGATATAAAATTTGTATCACAGTACCTATCATAATACCAGGTTAAACCTTGGAGTACCTTAGTCTATGTTTATAACTAAGCTGGTAAAAAATTAGGTAACATTGTCTTTGATCGTGAAAGTCTACCGGCTACCTTACCTTCCGAAACAGAACATGACGGTCATAGCGACAGGAATTAGCACTGGAACACGACAATTACGAGCATTGGCGTTATATCGGCAGGAATATATAAGATAGTGGAAGCAATCTTGGACTAGCTTTCATATTCCTGCTGCCATCATGATAGTGTAAGGCGATAATGGAAGGTAGCCAAGCCGGCAGACTTCACACCCCGGCACATTAGGCTTACCACCCCGGCCGAGGATAGCGACGCACCTATAACATCTATACTTATTAGTAGTATCTTCACGCCCATATCCCCGAAGTTGTAGGAAAAGGTAGGGCACCAACGACTAGCCGAAGATACTAAGTCCCACAATAAGATAATTGGCAAGCCTATTACAACCGGGCACATATCCAATCCCTGGCAACGTAATTTTTCATAGAAAATTGATAATGCACAATTTCTATTTTTTTTTCGTTGCCCGACCCAGAGATCGAACCCGGGACCTCAAGAAGTAAGTCCGACGACGGCCCACTAGACCACAGAGGTGATTAAAAAATATGAATATTTGGAAGTTTTACCAAGAGCAGACGCGACGATGGAAAATATCAAAATCTAGATATCGTTTGCGCTCGCTTGTACCGGACAAAGGACGCGTTAGACACGGAATCTACTTATGCTTGTTAATATTTCCTGGAAACTAGCTTTATTCGTCGTTCAGCATCTTCGTTCAAGGTATACTCAGAATTATGAACTTTTGCACGTACCTATGTCCGTTAAATGAACGTTCTCACAAAATTGGTAATAGTTCCTTATCGACGGGTCCTACGTAAACTGGTACAAGCAGCAAAATGTCACTAACGTTTTTATGGCATCATTCGTACTTAAACAACCCATTCTTTAACTTCATGAAAAAATAATTAAAATTATTAACGCAGTTTTTTTTTCTAAAGGATTCAAGTATACTATTTCAAAATTTCAACTATGTACGTTGTATAATGTTAGAGTTACGCGCATTAAAACATACAAATCGCTCTCCTGTAAAGTTGTGCAACTGCATTTGTACCAGTTTACGTAGGACCCGTCGTTATGATTTGAGAATAAAGTAGGATAAGTAGTAAGACTGAGAAAAAACGGTTTTGGAAACCTCAATGTCGATTTTAACCAACCAAAAAAAGAGGAAGTTCTTAACTCGATTGAAGGTATTTTTTTTGTATGTATGCTACGTGATTACTGCGTCGATAATAATTTTTTCGACAGATAGATCGCGGTCCGGCGTCGGACTTAACTTCTTTCTTCTGCTTAAGCGTTCGATCCCCGGATCGAGCAACAAAAAGAAGAAAATGTATATTTTCAATTTTCTAATAAAATTAACGTTGCCCGGTTGGCGATAGGCTTGCCACCTATTCGGCTAGTCGTGGGTGCCCTAGTTGTGCCTCTGCCGACCTCTTCGGGGATATGGGCGTGAAGATACTTTTTTTCCCCGTGTGGGTCCGGGCTCCTTTGTAGAATAGACCATCTGCTTTCCTTGCCAGGCAGCTCGTAAAAGGCGAGCATAGGCTCGCCGTCACTAACACCGTGACATCTGACTAGGTGGTCGAGTTTAGCAGTGACACCTTTTAATTGTTTTATTTTTGTATGAAAACCATAAATCAGTTTGCAGCATACATCGACCAAGTTTCAATTGCATAGTACTAAAAGCTTTTGAATATAGTAACCGCGACATACATACAGACAGACATGTTGCATCTGTAAAGGTTCTGATTTTTGCCATTCGGCTACGAAACCCTAAAAATAGTTATTTGTGCCAATTATAGCAGGCAAACTGATATTTCATTTCCATTAATCACTTGTAACAAACATGTTGTAAGTCAGATGTATTTGTCTATCTATGGCTTCATAACTTTCGAACGGCTGGGCCGATTTCGATGCACATTTTTTTGTTTTAAAACTGAAATGATCGAAGTGAATCTTTAATTTTAGTATTATTACCAGTTTTTGTTTAACTTGCAACGTATGTTTGTTTGTCGCGTACTGGTTTTGAAATCAGGTGACATTGCAAAATTATGTCATGGAAATTATCTGATGATGGAACCGGAAGGATACCATAGGAATTCCTAAAATCCTCAACGATATCCTATCGTGTTTGGACTTATTGATATATCTTGAATGCTTGGAATGGCGCTTACATATAAAAACTTGTTATAATAAATGCTAAAATCTAACATATTCAAATTTGTATACTCGAGACCAAACCAACGTAGTTAGAAATTTTATACATTTATTTCTACTAGTGGTCGCCCATTGATCGAAATAAATTTTAATATCTTGTTGATAAGAACGCCATCTTCATTTCTCAAGACCAACTACTTTGTTTCCTGAATAGTTAGTGCGCCATGTGTGATGTTTTATCGTTATCATCAATATACCTATTTGTTTGTGTGTGTCAAATGCATGATAGTACGTGTAACGTTTTATTTTTTGTATTAATGCATTTTATAAACATTATCATTAAAAAATATTAGCGTTCTGTACTTCTCCTACACATAAAACTATAAGCGTGCCAAATTTCATACTCCTCCGTCAGCGCAATTTTCATAAAAAGGGGTCCAAAGTTTTTGCTTCTTTGTTTCACAAGCCATATTTTACAGATTAGGTCCTCCTTTCATGACATGGTCTTTAGGGAACGTATCTCAACGTGACTCGTCTGGGGATTGAGGGATGGAGGTTTCAAAATAACATGCTTAGTCACAGAGGTCTTATGTTTTCGTTAAGAAGTCAGTCTTCTCTAGGGAAATCCACGAAGTTTTTATTCACAAAAATATTTTATTAATTTATAATTGAAAAGATAATTTAATAATCTTAAAAATAAAAATTATCTATTAACCCCAGACAAATATATATATTATAGATATATAATGTAGCCAAGAATCATCTCCATGGTCAGCTTTCTAACAAAATTCGTCTAATATCCATTTCGATGCTAACGAAAAATCTATAAATGACTTGATGTCCCTGGAAACCTGGACAGATTTCAATAAAAAGCCTATCGCCCACCGGGTACATATCCAATCCCGAGCAACATTTTCTTTTTGTTGTCCGACCCGGGATTCGAATCCGGGACCTTATGCAGTTAAGTCCAACACCTAAACCGCTAGACCACCGAGGCGATTTCTAATGTACATATTATGGTTAATTTTATGATTACCTTTTTTTTTGTCAAAAAACAGAACAAATATCTGGACAAGCTACACAAATTGAATCTAACCCCAAAGTAAGCATATTACAGGCTTGTGTTATGGGTGTCAGTCAACGATTCTAATACAAAGAAATACTTAAAATAGATATTACTTGAATAAATTTAATAAACACCCAGACTCGGAAAATGCCCCGGTTCATCACACAAATGTCTACCCCTGGCCCCCGGCCCCGTTGTAGTCAGGCGTGTACCTACGCTAGCAACTCGACCAACGAGGCGGTCAAACAAGCACGCGGCTCTCCTAATGGTAGAGATAACCGCAGCCTATAGACACTAAAGATGTTGTAGGTGCGACACTGTCCTGTGGCCGGGGTGTTATTTATATTGTGTAAGTATATACACAACTTCTTAACACACATATTCCACAAAAAAATAATTTCGTGATATTAAAATTGGAGTCGTTTTTTTTGCAATTTTGCTGCGAATAAATGATGTGATATAATTTAGAATTAAATTATAATGATTATTAGTTATGTGGTTAACATTTGATTCATCAACTATCTTATATTCGTGATTTGTACCAATTAATACTTAATGGTTTTAGGACACTATATGTCAGCATTGAAATACGAGAATCCTGTCAAAAATATTTGCAGGCGTCGCTGTTGTCTAGTCGACGAGTTCAAAACCATGTTAAATAGACATAATGCTGCTACCAATAATAAATTCGTACACCTCGATCTAAATCAGCCTTTCCCAAAGTGGGCGATAACTCCCCCTTGTGGGCGCTGGAAGCCTAGAGGGGGGCGGTATAAATCTTGAAAAAAATGTTTTTTTTAAACTAGGCGCAACAAATATGTTATTGAGGTTATTGACAAGAAAAAAACGAGGGGGGGGGGCGCTACAAACAACTGATTTTCAAAGTGGGCGTTACATGAAATAAGTTTGGGAACCTCTGATCTAAACCGAGACAACTCAAAAATCGTGATTTTTGAATTATCACTCTATTAGATTCAAATACTGTGGAAAGTCAAATATCATGATTTTTGAGTTGTCGCGGTTTAGATCTAGGTGTGCTATATGTGCGACAGCTCATTCAGTTAGGAATTACGTTACGGTTTGTGAAATTATTTCCCGTCATTTGATTTTGTGGCATCCAGTCTATTAGTTGCTATTCTCGATATACCTAAAAAGCTATGCTTGTTTGAATAAGTGGGTCTTACACATGTCCACTTTACTTTTAAATTTCTTTAATGTACAGAATGCACTCTACCGCAGATTTATTATAAGGGAAGATATAGATTGATGTTTGCTTATAGTAGGGGAGCCCGGGATGCTAAATGTGTAGTCACTTCACGGCACCTATTGGACCTTGTCGATTCAATAGTCAATAGTAAAAATAGTCATGTAACTTTAATATTTAGCGGTGTGGAGAGTTTACGAAGGCTAAGAGGATGATAGTCACTTGATCAAACGTGAGCTTATCATTAATAGTGTAAATGCCTAATGTGTCTCCTATAACGGAAATATATCGAGCACAATAAGCTCATTGTAATAGCCAGTGAAAGAGATAATTGTTTTTTTGAATGTTTCTAACCCTGCTACTTTCGTACGTCATGCTCAAATCACTAGAAAATTTAAACTTGCACTTATTAGTATCCAATAAACATAGCGTTATTTAATCTGACATCTTCAATTAATTATTATTTTTAAGCCAATAAAACGACGGGTTATACTCCGGGAGTGAGAACTTGAATATTAACGTTGTTGTGCATTTTTGATATTTTGAAATTTTGCAAGAATTGCTTCAATTATCAGTATAAAACTACTATCATTTATGTGGTAGAATACAATATTTATTTATTGCGCTATCGTACACCAACATGACAACACGAACATTCGCGCAAGCGCCCTGCGCCGTTTTACGAATTTTCGGTCAGGTCTCGTGTCCTGACGCGAGTTTGGAAGTTTTACCCATTTCAAAAAAAAGTGCGCCACGCCGCTACAGAAGTTTTCACTTCAAAAAATAGCCAGACTATCTTACATGTGCGCCTCGATAAAGAAATTTTGAAGAAGATGTTTAAGCAAAGAACAAGTTACCTATCTAGAATATTGTAGTCTGAGGCACCTAAGTAATTGCGAAAATCCCCTCTTGGTCTCCCGTACCATCATGTACGGAATCCATAAATGCGTGATGAATAGGTAATAAATACAATGTCACCCAGTTTTCAAATGTCTTGTTTAATTGAAAGGAGACAAACCGTTGACATTTGGTGCAGACTTCCTAAAATCGTATGAGGATATTGTGTAATAAATATTTTTAATATTGCAATGGGAAATTATATGTCGCGCGCCTACGCCAGTATGGCGTAGGCGCGCGACATTCTTCTCTTGCGCGTTAAGAAATACATTTTTATACGAGTTTAAAAAATCGAGGAAGTTCTCAATTCAGTCGGTATATTTTTTTATGTAAGTACACCGATTTCTCCTAGGTTTCTGAACTGATTTACGTAATTCTTTTTTTAATTAATGCGGAATAGTTTCGAAGTGGTCCCATAAAAATTTAATTGAGGCAGGCCCATTAGTTTTTATTTTATCAGCATTTTTTACATATAAACCTAACCCGATGTTTATTTTTATTAAATTAAATCGTATCAGATCTAAAAAGTATAAAATTAAAATAACTACGTTAATTAAAACCGACTTCAAAACTAAAAAGTAAAAAAATAATAAAGATTTAATGTTAATTATATACTACCTATTACTTACATGTATGTGCTATTTACTAATAGGTTTGAAGTCGGTCTCAATCCAATTTAATACTTACTTATCATATTAGTATAAGACTTGTTTTAATTAACGTGGTTATTTTTACTAGTGGTCGCCCACTGGTCGAAATTCGACCATAGTAATTTTTTAATTTCTTGTTGATAAGAACGCCATCTTCATTTCTCAAGACCAACTACCTCGTTTCCAAACTTGATGAATAGTTAGTATGTTAGTGTGTGTACTTTATAAGCATTATTATTGAAAAATATTAGCGTTCTGCACTTCTCCTACACATAAACTATAAGTGTGCCAAATTTTATGCTCCTGCGTCCGCACATTTTCGTAAAAAGGAGTCCAATACTTTGCGTCGGCACCAACACCGTGACCAACTTCAAATGGATCCCATTTTTGTACATTAGGCTAAAATGTGTACTTGGTCCCGACAAAATTGATGAGATATCTTAGATTTAAAGAAAAATATACAAGTTCAAACCGAAAGGGCAGTGGTAATGTTAGAAAAAGTATCTTCACATCCGTATCCCCGAAGAAGTAAGCATAGATACAAGACAACGTTGTTTATATATCTGGCTGAATTTGTTTTGGAATAAAACTATCCTATGTGTTAATCCAAGTTACCCACTATGCGTGTGCTAAATTTCATGAAAATCAGTTCGTTAGTTTTTGCGTGAAGGAGTAACAAACATACAAACTTTTGCACTTCTAATATTAGTAGGATAGGTCAGCAGAGAAGCACACGGCTCTCCTGATGGTAAATGGCAACTGTGGCCTATAGATACCATATATTATAGTGCGTCGCTGACCAGTGACTAGAGTGATAGCTGTCGTGCAAGTCTTCCGGTTACCCAAACCTCTGGACCGGAACAGGACAGTCACTATGGCGGCAGGAATAGGTAAGGCGGTGGATCCCTACCCAGGCAAGTTGCTGCACAGCACTTTATCACCAGTGATCTTGTTTGTCCTGCCTGGCAGTGACGTTTATTTCTTTTTATTCAGTTGCTTCAAAAACTTCAGGTAGCAACTGCCTTGACTACATTTCAAAGTCAAGAGCGTTCAAATCGAATTCGTTCTGAGCGATCAGTAGTAGAAAATAAGCGTTAAGCTATTTCGTCAAATTCGTTGCGGATTTCAAGATTGTTTTGAAATCTGTAAGTGTGCTGACACATGATCTGAAAATACGCAAATAAAAACGGCGTTTGGCGAAAATACTCAGAAACTGATTAATAACAATAAAATATTAAATTAAAAAACCCCCGATACTGGAACTTAATTTCCCTTTAAAATAAAAAAAATCGGTTAATCTTCCCTCTTTCACCCCCCACAACTACAACAGTTCAACCGATTTTCATAAAACATGTCCAAAAACACTGGCACTGAGTTACCTTTAATACAAAAAAAAACTAAATTGAAATCACCGCACCCGTTCGGGAGTTATAATGCCACAGACGACACGTCAAACTACACTGGAGTTATATCCACTCTTTTTTGCGTCGGGATTAAAAACAAAATATTTTTTAGGATTAAATTATGCTCCTGAAAGTGTCTCCTTAATATTAAGGCCCGGCATTGGAAGTAGGGTAACTTTAACTTTTTCCGTTATTTACAGATGCTACCTGGATTTAGTATATATTTATTAGATTTGATTTTATGTAAAAGACAATTAAACAAAATTACCTCCATAGAATTATCGGTCGAAAAAAGGTTGATATCTTATGTTTTGCGTATTTATTTTGTGAAACGTGAAGGACTTTGGTTTTTTTTTAATAATATTTGAACACCACACTCAACTCTAAAAACGTGTTATACAGTTTTTAATGGTTTGATTTCACATAACTTAATTTTTTGCTATATATGGCGAATCTGCGAAATCGCCATCTATCAGATATACATTAAGCTTAAAAGAAGTATTTTATCTAGATAAAAAAGATTTTTTTTATTTTATCTACAAATCCTAATATGCAGTTTTTGCGCCTACGAGAGAGAAAATAGTCGAAGTTTTTTCATAATTATTGAATTTCGTGTTTATATTGAGTGAAATTAGTCAATTTTGGTGGCCTTTAGTACAATTTTGTTAAGTGAAAGTGCACAAATGAAATAATCATGAAGAAATTAGCGTATCGTGTATTTCCTCGTTGCCGCCAAATCTCACTACATGAGCTTGAGTAATGAGGCCTCCGCTTTAACCAAGCCTCTAACATGACTTATTGACGACTTATAACTTATGACAAATTATAATTGAATTGAGATTTTGGTATATATTATAATATAAATGTAATGTAAATATTATAAATATTTTTTTTTATTTTATCTACAAATCCTAATAAGCAGTTTTGGCGCCTACGAAAGAGAAAATAGTCGAAGTTTTTTCATAATTATTGAATTTCGTGTTTATATTGAGTGAAATTAGTCAATATTGATGGCCTTTAGTACAATTTTGTTAAGTGAAAGTGTACAAATGAAATAATCATGAAGAAATTAGCGTATCGTGTATTTCCTCGTTGCCGCCAAATCTCACTACATGAGCTTGAGTAATGAGGCCTCCGCTTTAACCAAGCCTCTAGCATGACTTATTGACGACTTATAACTTATGACAAATTATAATTTAATTGAGATTTTGGTATATATTATAATATAAATGTAATGTAAATATTATAAATATTTTTTTTTATTTTATCTACAAATCCTAATAAGCAGTTTTGGCGCCTACGAGAGAGAAAATAGTCGAAGTTTTTTCATAATTATTGAATTTCGTGTTTATATTGAGTGAAATTAGTCAATATTGATGGCCTTTAGTACAATTTTGTTAAGTGAAAGTGTACAAATGAAATAATCATGAAGAAATTAGCGTATCGTGTATTTCCTCGTTGCCGCCAAATCTCACTACATGAGCTTGAGTAATGAGGCCACCGCTTTACCCAAGCCTCTAACATGACTTATTGACGACTTATAACTTATGACAAATTATAATTGAATTGAGATTTTGGTCAATTTGATACAAATTTCTACTAGACTAATGTCAAAATACTAACGTGAAGGCCAAAACCTAAAGAAATACGAACATGTGCCAAGTTGTGCGTCAAGTTAGTTTCATTGATGTCTAACGTTCGATATACATAATTTTCATTTTAGTTTTGTTTCTTTTTTCATTTTATTTCCTCTGACACATTATAGTAAGAAAAATTGATGTTTTACGATAACCATAACGAAAATACCATACCATACCTACATACATATAGATAATTTAAGCGCAATAACACTGCAAGAAACTGACTTCGATTTGGACGAGTAATCTATGGACACAAAAATTGAAATTCATCCATAATCAGATCCTGACTGGTTGGCAATGAAACCACCTATGAATGAAACTCTCTTAAATTTTAAGAAATGACGAAGAAATCGATTAAGATATATAAAAAATAAAAAGTTGAGAGGTGTCACGGGAAACCCGGATGGAACGAAGTTCTCTCTCTCTCTCTCTCTCTCTCTCTCTCTCTCTCTCTCTCTCTCTCTCTCTCTCTTTCTATCTCTCTTAAAGAGAGAGAGAGTGAGAGAGAGAAACATGAGCACGCCGCACAGCTTACAGTAGCAAAAAGTGTCGTGACACTTTTCAACTTTACAACACACGCAACGTGCAATAAAGAACTTCGTTTCAAAAATATATAGAAGTCGAACATATAACCTTCTCCATTTTTGAAGTCGGTTCAAAAATGGTCCTTTTAGAAACAGGAAACCATGGACAAAAATTGTTATCTAAACGAATGATAACACACACCTGCCTGATAAAACGCCAACGAAATTTCCAACTTAAGAGAGTATTAACGGTAATTCTTATTTAATGAAATTTAAGTTTACTAATCTTGTACTTTGATGTCCAATTATATTTCTTTTAAACGACTTTCATTAAAGCTCAAGCTCATCTCATTAAACCATAGTACGTTTAATGACACAACAATACTGATATCGATTTTAATTAATCAATTCCAATATTTTAATTATTTCAATAATAAAAATATTTGGACACCAGATTATAGTAGAATATTATGAACAAACATTTTGTTAACTTTCTAACACATGTTTGTAAATATTGTAATTAAAAAGCTCCTGCTTAACGGCTGGACCAATTTGGTTCAAATTTTGTATGTAACCAAGAATGAGCCTGGAAGGTGGTGCTGCTGTCAGCATCTCACCAAATTATCGCGGTACGTAATGAAATACGGTAAAAATGAAATCGTCCTTTCCAGAAAAACATAGTGGGAAAGATTACTGAAATCTTTCTAAAGCTGCATTTCTTTCAACCTCGTCTTTTTGCGTTAGGTGAAAACCATGGGTTCAATTTTGACCCCTTCCTCGGGAGGTCCTTTCTGTAAGAATCTTAAACATCGATGAACATACATTACTAGCTATTACCCGCGGCTAGCTCCTTTCACAACGCGCAATAAGGAACTTCGTTCCAATAAAAATGATTCTTCCGAAAATAATGAAATCATATTTTTGTTGAACGTTGTTTACTCACCTATTTAGATCTCGATATAATTTTTGAACATTTTCCTTGTTAATTGTTCATCGAATTGTGTTGCTTGTTTGATTGTTCAGTCCAATAAGTAAACAAGCAACACAATTCGATGAAACGTTTT
>NJDC01009033.1:18712-33446 GCA_002245475.1 Calephelis virginiensis
GGTTTTTCCTCACTTCAACTGCAATATTTTTTGTTTTGTCCATATAAACTGTTTGTAGCTATATATGTCAAAAGATATGAAGTTCGCCGTATCGGCTAGTATATTACAATTGACTCTGTGGGCTAATGGTTCAGCGTACATTGACTATAGAACTCCCGGGTTTGATTCGGTAGGGCAACTCAGAAATATGTTTTTCTTTTTCTAATAAAAGCAACGTTACCCGGGATTGCCGTCTTTTTAGCGTAGCAGAACTCATTTCGAGATTGTTTGAATTTTTGTCTGCCGGCCTGTCTGTCTGTATATCTGTCTGTCTGTATGAACCCCAGGCATAATTCACTCTGAATCTTCTAAACAGATCATGATTTGATTTGGCTAGTTGGTACTTTATTTCTGAGGAAGCTTATAGGTTCTTTATAAGTTCACTTAAGAGGTTCCCGTGGGAGAGGGATAAAAAATAAAATGAAAACCTGGTTACAATTCCGATTTTACTTATTTGTTTTGTTCTACCATAACTACTACGGTGTGACAACCAATGAACTCGTAAAAGGCGAGTACAGGTTTACCGTCACTAACACAGTGACATCGGACTCGGAAGTAGAGTTCCGCAGCGACTCGCACGGTTTGGTACCATCGCCTTATCTATTATTGCTTGTTTTTTTTTTTTAATTTAAGCTAAACTTATTGTTATTAAACTCAGTTTTCAATGATCGGTTGAATCAGCCCTTAATCTGTTGTCATTTTTTTATTAGGATCTAACAAAATTTGATACCTTCAGAAAATGAAACGCAATATTAAATCGACTGATGGTTAAATGATATTTAATCTTGCCATCATATGCATTACGTAATAAGTATGGTGGGAACCATTTGACCCTAATTGTGGTGACATATGAGCAAGTAATGGATGATAGACTTTAGACCTGGAACTAGGACTTATCAATTACTTCTTGTGATATGTTATATTATTAGCTTGTTTTATACCTATTCTGTTTTGTAATTCACTAGCTTCCACTCGTGGCATCTTTTGCATGTCAAATAATGCAAAATCTTTATAAATTGTAGTTTATGTGTTACTTTGATGTTTAAATTTTAATATAGCAAAGTATCATAAATTCATTCATTAGTTTTTGCTTGAAGGAGTAACAAACCATATACAAACTTTCGAATTTAAAAGGAACCAGTATTAGCTTTTACACGCAGCTTCGCCTCGTTTATAAAAAATAATTAATGAAGTGAGGAAATACGTAATACTTGGTTAGTTAGTATATCTATCTACCTATCGCCTCTGTGGTCTAGCGCTCCGGGTGTTGGACTTGACTGCATGAGGTCCCGGGTTCGAATCCCGGGTCGGCCAACAATAAGAATTTGGATTTTTCCAATTTTCTAATAAAAAAAATGTTGGTCGGGATTGGAATTGTGCCCGGTTGGCGATAGGCTTGCAACCTATCACATTGTGGGACTTAGTGTCTTCGGCTAGTCGTGGGTGCCTTGGTTGTACCTCTGCCTACCTCTTCGGGGATATGGGCGTGAAGATACTTTAGTTAGTATATCACTATACTAACTAACCAAGTATTCAATTATAGTAGTTAGTAATTTGTAATGAGTTACAAAAGTAAATAATAAATACTTAGTAAAACTACAAAAACTGATTATAATTTTCGTTTGTGTCCTTAAAAATGTGTATTAATTGACTCACAGTTTAATGTTTGAAATCGTCAATTGTAAAGTACAAATACTTCAATAACACAATGAAAACGTACGTCTAAAATTGAACCAAATACTTTGGCCACAGGTCAGCGACGCACCAATGACATCTATGGTGTTCAGGGGTGTCCTTATCATCAGGAGAGCGTCTGCTCATTCCCCGTCTTATCACATAAAGAAACTATATGATTCCACCCAGAAAGCACCTGCTTTCAAAAAAAGGATAATTAAAATTGATAGGTCCAGAAAGCAAGACAGGTTTGTCAGGATCTTGAGGTCTGGCACTCGATACACTCTGCCTACCCCGTAAGGGACTTGGCGTGAAGATATGTATGTATGTATGTATGTGTAACACACCATGTAACATTGCAGTTACATAATAAGTATGGTGGGAAGCATTTGACCCTAATTGTGGGGACATATGAGTAAGTAATTGATGGTAGATGTAGATTATAACATTTGTAACTGACATTTATTAATTTCTTGTGATATGTGTATTACGTACTCTGTAATGTATGCATATTGATAGAAGAAGGCGTTACTTTGCGGAAATCCATACTTAAATCTAAATAAAATTATTTAATTTGCAATTTTCCGCCTAAAAAATGTATACGTATTACGGCGTAACAAAACAGGCAAAATAGTGCGCTAAGAATGAAGTGGACTTACCGGAAGCCAAAACTCCCAAATATATCCAGCTCCACATAACACACACCACTAAACTGGTTTATTACCACCAACAATACACAAACTACTAAGAACTCAACGTATGAGCAGATACTGCTCGACCTTCGTGGAGTGCAGTCGAATTCTCCTGATGATGCTTCGGTTACGAAGCGAAACGGGGGAAATCTAGGGAATCACGGGAAGATGATGGCACTTTAAGTTTTTTCGAAGCAAATCGTCGTGTTTTCGAACCCCCATAACTTCTTAGGATTACTCTGGGTAATGTTTTTAGGATATTGTGTTTAGTGAAGTTATTACAAATATAAAGTTATCTTCACGCCCATATCCCCGAAGAGGTAGGTAGAGGCACAACCAGGGCACCCACGACTAACCGAAGACACTAAGTCTCACAATGTGATAGGTGGCAAGCCTTTCGCCAACCGGGTACATATCCATTCCCGAGCAACATTTTTTTTAAATTAGAAAATTGGAAAAACTAAATTTTGTTTTTGTTGCCCGACCCGGGAATCGAACCCGGGACCTCATGCAATCAAGTCCAACACCTGAACCGCTAGACCACAACCGAAAATATAACAAAATAAAAATTCAATAACAGAGCTTTCATACTTATTGATATTTATGATCATCAAAATTCATTGGTTATTTCCTGAAATGAAATGAAAATTATTTATTGACCGCCTCGTTGGTGGAGTGGCTAACGTACATGCCTAACTACATCGACCAATTGCGACGCTCGGTTTCGATTCCCTACGGGGGCAGGCATTTAGTGATGAACATTTAGATATCTGCATTTCCGGGTCTAGAAGTTTATTAAATTTATTCTTATATCTATTTAATTATTACTATATATTAGAATCGTTGACTAACATCCATAATACAAGCATATAATTTGCTTACTTTGGGGTTAGATTCAATTTGCGTAACTTGTCCAGAGATATTTATTCATTTATTTATGCGTGTATGTTAAAAGCTATAAAAACATTTTCTACCACATTGTGGTGAAAAAATATTTATAAGAAGGCTGAAACTAGGTATAAAGGCTTTTATTAGCACACAAACAACAAAAAAAAATCTTAACCTTACAACTTTTCCCCGCCTTTCTCATAAAACAAAAGATACGAGCGGTTCTATTAATCATTATTAATTCAATCGAAATTCACGCCGTCTAGAGACACCAAAGATGGTAGTGGCTCGCCAATCTGATGCCGGGATGTTAGGCCTTTAGTTTACCGGCTACCTTACCCTTCGAACCGAAACACGTCAACGTCAATCAGTGACGTTATCGCGGCAGGAATAGGTAAGGTGGTGGTGGCGAGTTGCCGCCTAGTAGGATGACACGGTGTTAGTGACGATAAGTATAAGCTCGCCTTTTACGAGCTGCCTGGCAGAAAGGCAGATGGTCTATTCTGCAAAGGAGGACCAACACGGGGAAAACCATATTATAAACGGGGTGACCATATAATAAACGGGGGGACCATATAATAAACGGGGGAACTACATAATAAAGGGGGCAAACATAAAATAAACGGTTAAACCTTATATGTAATAATAAAAACAATCAAACACTCGACTTTGGAACCACATTATTTTTCGGAGTGGGGTAAAAACTGGTGAAATCGTTGGATATGTTATTGACGTGCGCGTGCGCATGTGTCCAGTGTACTGTGAAATATTCGCAGTTAACAGACCGAGAACGATTTCTGCAAACCAATTTTATCGACTTATCGTTTGTTTATCGTTTGGGGATCCTTAGTAACTTTACCCGACTTTAAAAGATTATGTTCTGTATTTGACTGGTATGTATGTTTTTAACTTTGAAAGACGAGATTTTATATTTGACTTGTATGTATGTATATCTGTATTTTCTCGATTAGTACGAATCCGATTTGAATGGGGTTTTCTTTTCTGAATTGCGAATTTCTTAGGAAAGGATTTATGGTGTATCATGTAAAGATCTGACGAAGATCTCTGGAGATAAACTATCGGCCAATATTAATAACGTATCTAAGACAAAAGATAAGGTTACTTTAGATCAGTTACCAGGACCCCAATATTATTTTTCAATGACTAACAAAAATATATTGCCAACAAAGCTCTAGAAGCTCTATCTCTGTCTGTAGATAGTTGAAATGATCGGGGATTACTTTGTTTATAATAATTTTGATAATGTACTTTAAAAGGAAATAATGTATTAAGGACTTTTTTCCATTTTTAAGTTCGCATTTTTAAAGATAGTTAATTTTTTTTATGTAATATTTATACGTTTTTTGGACTTTTAGTTACAATACCTTCACGATTCAGAGATGATCTCATGATTTAGCAGACAAGTGGTTTCTAGTTTCTGGTTTCACTTAAGTTATTTTTGCATTATTAAGTAAAATCACCTCTGTGGTCTAGCGGTAATGCCTCGGACTTGAGGTCTTGAGGTATCGGATTCGACACTCGGGTCGGGTAACAAAAATATTAGAAAATGTATATTTTCAATTTTCTAATAAAAATAACGTTCCTCGAAATCGAATATGTGCTCGGTTGGCGATAGGCTTGCCACTTACGGCCAATGTTAATAATGTATCTCAACCTAATGGATTTCAAGCAATCTAGATAGCTGCGTATCCGGCGGCCTATCCCATACCTAATTGCCATATTTATCCTGTCTACAGATATGTTATTGGCAAACGATAACATAAAAATGGATCAAAATATCAATCTTGAACAATAAGTTTTGGATTAGGATTGATTATTAATATTGGCCGTTAGTGTCTTTGGCTGGTCGTGGGTGCTCTGACTGTGCCTCTGGCTAATTCTTCGGGATATGGGCGTGAAGATACTTTATTTAAGTATAACTCAAATATCACTAGACGGATCATGATAAAATTTATATGAGGCCACCTTGCTATCATGACCTATCTTTCTAAAACGGAACCATCAAAATCAGTATGTTATTGGCCGAGTGATCGCGTCAAAAACCGTACAAAAATAACATACATATGTTCACGCCAAGTCCCTTACCAGATAGCTAGAGAGTATCCAGTACTAAATCTCTAGGCAGGTCTGCTAGGATTGACTTCCGATCAGACCGCTTGACTTCCTTTTCAGTCATTACTAGGGATGTACCGACTAGTCGCCGACTAGTCAGTAAAGCCGACAATTCTGCCACTTTCCTAGTCGGCGAATAGTCGGCTAAAGGCGCCGACTATCCGGCTTATTTTGTAGGTATTTATCTCGAAATAGAATGTACACAGGTGAATTAAATTAAAATTGATCTTTAATTATTATTTTTATCAAAGAATCAGTCTTAAATAAATTTTATTTATCTTTATCTAAAAAAATAAATTATTGTTATCACAATAAACAATCTACCATTTCTGACTTCAAAAGAAAAAGTTTCTATGACATTTATGAACCAATATTAAAAAAATAGTATCATAACACTATAATGTACGTACTGTATAAAATATTAGTAAAATAAGGAAAACTTTAATTACTAAGTGAACAATTAGTCTAGCTGTAACGGTTTTCAAATAAAAAAAAATAAAAACTGTATGTGACCTAAGAAATTAAAATATCGACAGTTTTGTCATGACCTCACTTGTTTAAATTTCACTAATATCTTTTAATCAAAGGTAGATTATGATGTAAAAACACTAAAGTTTCTGCTTTATCTGGAAGCATCACGAAAATCCCTGAACCCGTGATCGGCTAGGCCGACTAGTCGGCTGACTAGTCGGTGTCTTTGTAGCCGATTAATCGGGTAGTCGGCTAGTCGGCCAAAGTCATGATCGGCACATCTCTAGTCATTACCCTTTTTTCAGTACCCCTCATTACACCACCCTCAATTACACAACGATATAATCGTGGAATGTTAAGAAAACATACGATAGAATTGAGAACCTCCTATTTTAAAGTCGGTTAATGTTTATTCGAGCTAGCACCAGCGCAATAAATGATATCATTCGTAAGTTTTATTGATTTCTTCCGAAGACTATAACTTTTATATAAGGGAACGTTCGATAATAATCAGAAAATTGGATGTCTGCAAATCTTGAAACGATCAAAGGGATTGTCAAAGAAAAGATCTTTGAGACGTGTCAAAGGCGATATTAAATTCAGAGCCCTACGTTACCTTGATCCAGCCTATTCTAAAAATAATGAAGGTTATATTTTTAAAGGTGCACAGTAGATAGGGTAAAACTTGATCATAGTATTTTTTTGCTTAAATTAATAAGCCTTGTAATAAATATGTTTTAACTAATTTATGTAAAAATATATAAACAACAAAAATAAAAACAAAACCGCATCTAAATCTCTTCCGTAGTCTTAAAGATTTAATCATACATAGGGACATAGGGACATAGGAACAGAGGAAGCGACTTTGTTTTATACTATGTAGACAGACAGAGAAAATGAGATTTTTTATGGTAAGAGACAATAGTTACCTGTAGACACCATAAATGCTATCTAAAGTAATGTGTCTAAAGCCATGAATGAAAATCAACCGGCTACGCAACCCTCAAACGCGGACCACGGTAACGACAAACACTGACGCAATTATGGCTGTAAGCTCCTACACAGTACTCTATGTACATATGACTAACTGAACTTGTGGAATAACCCATTAACCGAAATTTTTAGATTACCGTCGTGGAGTTGTCACATCCCGACGCTGACAAAAGTGAAAAAAGTGTGTGTGAAAGTATTTAGAAATCTGGTTGACCTTCTGATCTTATAAATCAATCTTACAATTAAAACCTGCTTTGTTGTGTAACATCTTATGTAATTTGGTATTATGTCTCGAACAAGTTATAGGCGAAGATGACGCACTATATACGTTTTCTATGAAAACTAAATAGTGCCAAGAGTCTCCGAAATTGGTGTGTTTGTATGAAAAGGGTAATGTTTGTGGAGGAAGGAAGAAAGGATCGTGAGGTTTGGCACTCCATACTCTCTGCCTGTCCCATAAGGGACTTGGTGTAAAGATATGTATGTATGTGCAAAATAGTAAACTCTCTAATGGTAAAACATTAGAGCACATAGATGACCGCCTCGTTGGTCGAGTGGCTAGCGTATACGCCTAACTACACCGACCAACCGCGAACTTGGGTTCGATTCCCGACGGGGGCAGGCATATGTGTGATGAACATTTAGATTTTAGATGTCTGCATTTCGGGGTCTGGGTGTTTATTAAATTTATTCTGGTATTTATTTAAGTATTTCTATGTATTAGAATCGTTGATTACCACCCATAACACAAGCATATAATTTGCTTACTTAGGGGTTAGATTCAATTTGTGCGACTTGTCAAATATCCCTGTACTTATTATTATTATTCCAGATATGCTAGTAAATACATAATTAAATAATATCTCTGATCAAATGTGACGTTAGGAACAGTGAAAGTTGGTATTGTTACAACCCTATATACTATGTAAGTAGTAAAACTTTAATCAGCAATCTCCCATACGCTCTGTAAATTTTTCATTAACTCAGCATTTTTACATTGCATCATTTTAATCGTCTTTCTTTTATGTATTCTACTAGTTAACTAATTGGTAAGTAAAAGTGTTTTTTTTAAAAACACATTTGGGAAAGGCCGTGTAACAGCACCAATCCAGATGAGCCCCTACTACACTTGTACACTTCAACTGAAGAAAATTCAACAAAACTCCACTTGAATTGACAAATTTTACTCCATAGTTACACGAAATTCAATAATTACAAAAAAATTGCGACTATCTTTTCTCTCGACGGTGCAAAATTCCTAATGTTCACATATAAAAGCAACTTTAAAGTGTACCTCATAAGACCAGGTTTTTTCTGTATAGTATTGCTTTAAAAATAATATTGTTTTAAGAGTTCATAATAAGGCTCCAGGACTATATAATACTATATTTAGTTAAATAAAGTTTTAATTACAATGTTTAGTTTAATAAAGACTATTGTCAATAAAACACCTAGATTCTTAACGTAGTTACTATATGGGATTTATTTACGGCCAATATTAATAATCAATCCTAATCCAAAAATTGCTGTCCAAGATTGATATTTTGATCCATTTTTATGTTATCGCTTGCCAATAACATATCTGTAGACAGGATAAATATGGTAATTAGGTATAGGATAGGCCGGCGGATACGCAGCTATCTAGATTGCTTGAAATCCATCTTTAGAGAAATGTTATTAACATTGGCCGTTAATCTAGAAGGGGGTTAACTAGACCAATTTATCTTATTGACAAGTCCGGTGCTACCAATGCGTAAAGGATGGTAGAGGGAGGATAAGAACAGAGTTACAGAATTAATGACAGAAAAAATTAGGTGCTCTAAAATTGAAAATGTTGAATGTGGTAATGTTGCGATCTAAATAAAGTTGGGGTTCCAAGATTCTTACGTAAGCTAACCGGCTACTTTGACCTTTGAAACCAAAATTCGACAATTGCGATCACTCACGTTACGGCGGCAGCAATAGGCAAAACATTAGTTCACTAAATCGTACAACGAGTAACATGACTCTTGCAGTTTGTCATATGTCCGTGTAGATCCGGGCTGCTATGCGAATTGGACCATCTACCTTCCTGCTAGGCAACTTGTAAAAGACAATAAAAAGCTCACCGTTACTAACTTCGTCATAGCTGACTAGGTGGCCGAGTTTACCTGGATTGCCAACATCGCTATATTGATTCAGGTTCCGGTTTGGAGGACAAAATAGCCGGGAACCTTACTTTTGCTGGAGGCCTAACATCCCGGCCTCAGGTTGGCAACTAACCATTACTACCTATATTGTCTCTAAGCGGCGTCAATTTCTTACTATTAAGAAATCCGTCTTTGCATTTTTTTGCCTTCAAATACCATAAAAATTATTGACATAAAAAGCGAAAAAAAAAACTGCAATAAATCGACACTGCCAGTTGGATAAATAATAATTTTATGATTTTGTCGCCAGTTGCTGGAGATAGATTTGTCGTTTCCTTTTCGCTATTCCCATTATCCTCTTCACAAATGGGTCATTTCTTAACGCTTTTCTTATTGTCATCTCATCAAATAGTACAGTCATGTTCTCACTTTGTTCCGTCTGCTTTTCTGTCGTTGACGTTTTCTTTTTGTCCAACTCTTCAACAATCTCATGAAATGGGGCGCTAGCATTTTCATATTCTTCAACTTCTGTATGTGCATCATCTGGTTTTGACCTTTTTAAAGGGTCTATAGGATTTGAATTTTTTGAGTGGTTTTGGCTATGAAGACCGTCTTTTGGGTTATTTTGAGTATCGGAGCTTAAATGCTTAGCATCTCTCAGTCCTATTCGTTTTTGAATTTTTTTAGCAAGATCTTCTTGTTTACGTAACAACTGATACATTCGCTTGATATTTTCATTTTCTTGTGAGTTTAAAACATTTTCTTCAGAATAATCGTTCTTTATTTCTGTGGTTTTTATTTCGTGATTTTGGTTTTGCGAACGCGTTTTTTGATGCGGAAAACTAAATTCAGGTGTTGGGTAATATCCTTCCCGGCGTTGCATTTCAAATTTATTCATGCGATCTTTTACCTCTTTATGATTTCGTAATATTTGTTTTTTATTGATAAAATTATTTGTTTCGTATTCAATTAGTTGGTTATTTTTAAAGTTTGATATAACTTTTAGATGTTCACTTTGGATAGGCTCGATTAGCCCATTCTTTATGGAGTTCATATATGCAACTGGAATTTTTTCTCTGGTAACTGAAATTATTTTTTTCCGCCATTAATATCTTATTACACTTTTCAGACATTTATAGCTTATTGAAGCAAAAGGCCATCTAGGAAAAAATTAAATTCATTTGCCTTACTTTTTCTTGCCGCAATTACGCAATTAATCATCATTATCGTATACTATTTTAGAGGATTGCGAAAATTTAACACAAGAGGCTTAAAATCCTTGTCGCAGGTTGGCATCTAACCGAGACCACCTTTGGTGTCTAAATGGAAATAGGTTCCCATCAGGTTATTGGTCTTCTTGTGTACCATCAAATCCTATAAAAAAAGACAAGTTGCAATCCGGGAGTGTCGGCAGAAGTGAAAACTTGAATATTAACGTTGTGCATTTTTGATATTTTGGAATGCCGAATGGTTAGGGAATAGGTAATTTTGCACGAATTGCTTTAATTATCAGTATGAATTATCATTTATGTGGTATAATACAATAGTCTTGTGCTTAATCGGACATTTTTGGATTCACACTGCAATCGTGCAATCCGTAAAATGTACTAGTACACCTTATTAGTACTATTAGTACCTACCTATTAGTATTCTGTGCTAAACCATGAAACTTCAAACGCTACCTACCTACTAGTAGGACCACTTCATAATTTACCACGGCCAGTTAAAATAGTATTACTTATGAGATAAAATATGATGAACTATTTAATTTTTCATACTTATACATAGTTCAACTCAATATAATATGTATGTGTATCGATTTTCCTTCTACTATTATTTCCTTTGTTAAACTTACAGCTTTTTCGAAAACAGCTAAACTTCTTCAAAATGTTGTACTGTAATTTCTGTTAACTGAGAAACTATGATTTACCTAGAAGTCGCAAACAAATTAAAAGATGTTTTATTAAACTAATATCTATTTTATCTACCACAAACTGCAAAGCAAAAAAAAGTTTACATTTTATAGTATATTATTTAATACTGCAGAACAACGCGAGAGGCCGAATCGCAGTAGTTTTGCGATTGTTTTACAATTACTCATACTGGTATTATCCATTGCGAATCCTATACTGTTCGGAAATATGTAAGCAATACAAAAAATAGCAATGAATCGACGTTTTATTTTAGATTCAGAGATAGTCTTGTTCGCGCATGCGCAGTACGCCGTCTTACGTTCTGACGATCTGACGCGAAATTGTAAGTTTTATCCATTCAAAAAAAAAGTGCGCAACGCCGCTAAAGAAGTTTTCACTTCAAAAATTTCGTGTACCAACTGGTGTTGTCTAATTAGAAATACTACTAAGTACTTTACTTATAGGTGCATTATTGATGTCTTTAGTGCGAATATGAGTATCGTCACGCCCGCAAAGGTAGGCAGAGGTAAAACCAGGGCAGCCTCGATTGTGCCGAATGTGCTTCGTCCACAATGTGATAAGTTGCAAACCTATCGCCAACCAGGCACTTATCCGAACCCGGGCATTTTTTTTAGAAACTAGCCGACACGGTGAACTTCGTTTCGCTTGAAATTAGCAGCACCAAATAGCTTGTATAGATTAAACCATAGTTTTTTCTATTCTCCGTATTTTTTTTTAAATTTTATCAGTTTTGTGCTTTGGATAAATTTCCACATTTTTTTTGAAAATAAAGAAAAAATCACCTCTGTCAGGATTTGAACCTGTACTCTTTCGTATTAATGCGACAAATGCTCTAACCATTTGACCAACAGAAAATTCAACTCACGAATAATAAATAAATTAGATTTTTTTGTTTTCCTTAAAAAAAATAGAAATTTGAGTTGCCCGATCAGGGAATCAAACCCGAGTTTAAATATAATATATCATTTCTAACTATAAACTATGTATAGACAGTATTACTCACAACTATTTTCAATGTCCATAACTTCTCGTTCAGAATATTCCAAGTTCTCGTCAGTTTTGTTTACAAACGTAATATTTATGTTGTTTAACATCACTGTCTTGTTGCCGATTCCATGGTAGTTTATATTGAGGAACAGCTTTGATGATACTATGTGTGGAGCTGAAGAATTTAATTTATTCATTCACTACCTGCAGCCCGTAGGTTAATTTTATTCGCTCTTTCGCTAGATAGATAAAGATATAGAGATAAAAAGTTTAAATATCTGAAATTAGTCATGTTTTTTTTTAATTTTTTTAATTGGTTACTCTGTACCTTGAAAACTAGGTCTTTAAAGTATATTTATTAGCACGTTTTAAAATTTTTGAGATTTAAATTTTTAATAGATTTTTAGGTTCCTTTTTAAAATTGATATTTTATTTTAATTTTTCAAATATTTTATTTTAGTGAAACAGGTAGATGTACTTTATAGTTGTCAGACGAGAAAAATAAAAAAATACGCAATTAAAAAACCAAAATATAGCAAAAAATGGTTTTCAGTAAAAAAGACATTCAAATGCCACCATTTTTGGGATCGTGTTCAGGTTTTTTTTGTCAATTATTGTTTGTCTAGTAACCGCATATTTCGGTTGGACAAGTTTCGGAAAATCGTATTGTATACATAAAAACTTCTTATTGAAATAAAAAAAACCTGCATCAAAATCCATTGCGTAATTTTAAAGATTTAACTAAGTGATAGATCTGAGTTTTATCTTATTATCTTACAAAGGGAGAGATAGCGGAAAGCGACTTTGTTTTATACTATGTAGTCATAGGATCTAGATTAGGATATTCATGTCCTAATATTATAAAGAGGAAATGTTAGATTTTTTATTTGTTTGTTTGTTTGAAATGAAAAGGCTCCGAAACTACTGGACCAATTTCAAAAATTCTTTCACCTTTAGAATGCTACATTATCCCTGAGTGTCATAGGCTTTGTTTCATCAAAATCGGTGAAGTAAAAGCCAAGTTACGCAGGCGAAGCTGCGTGAAACTTCTAGTATGACTATAAATTATTTCACTGTTTACATTAATTGACTAGTTTACCGGTTAATTACTTAAAAGTGTTCACTTACAATTAAATACGATGAATACCACAATAATGTTAAATTCGACCATAACAGATGTTGCTTATAAATTTTCTGTTAAAATGTTGATCTCGGTTTTTATGATGTACTGAATGTTTTATGGTTTATGCGAAGGAAAGCGATAATGCAGTTTATAAACATCCATTCGCACCTGATCCGGTGTATGTCTGTTTTGTTCACTTGTTACTGTTATTTGTGTGTATGTTTTTTTATGATGATAATTGTCAAATCGTGACGTGGTAGGTACCTAATTAATTAGTTGGAGTTGGTTTTTGCAGTTTCACTGCACTTTATTATTATATTCCCTTTGTTATGTTCCAAAATGAGCATTTTAAAATGGTATTTTTCGATATGTTATAACTTATAACAAAGGGAAGATAATAGATAACAATATAAACAAAGAAAAATTGCAAAAAAAATGACAATTGTTTCATTACCACGTCGCGATTTGATAATTTTTGAAGTGAAAACTTCTTAGCGGCGCGGCGTTGCACATTTTTTTGGAATGGGTAAAAACTTCTAAACCCGCGTCAGGACACGTGACCTGATCGAAAATTCATAAGACGGCGCAGAGCGCTTGCGCGAATGTTCGTGTTGTCATGTTTGTGTACGATAGCACAATAAATGAATATTGTATTCTACCACATAAATTATAGTACTTTCATACTGATAACTAAAGCAATTCGTGTAAAATTATTCCCTAACTATTCCAAAATATAAAAATTCACAACGTTAATATTCAAGTTTTCGCTTCTGCCGGCATTCCCGGAGTGCAACATTTTTTTTAATGATTAGTGTGTTGCTAACCTTGCGATTTTTACAGATTAACCGGACTTTGTGGGCCGAGCAGAGTGCTCAGCCGGATTACTTTTACCAAAAACCATCATCAAAATGGGTTCAACATCGCTTAAAAATTGTAATCGCTTTACATTAAGAACATCCTCTTTTTTGGAGTTGGTTAAAGCATGTCAAATAAGCAGTCATCATTTTTAATATCAATATGTTCATATGTGTTTTTTATTCGTTTCAGGTAATACGGGGTGTCCACATAGAAGAACCTCACCTAGTTAAGAAAAGAAGTATAGATCAGCCTTTAAGAATTAGTATATTTTATGACCATTCTGTATATAGGTACGTATTTAAATTAAATTGACTTTTGAGTCAATGTAATAAACTATTCCAAAGCGAGGTTTTGAGTCAAAAAGCTAGACTCGCTTTGCATAATTCTGTGCTTATTCCAACGTTATTGTATGAAAGCGAGAGTTGGGTATGTCAGAAGTAGCATGAAAGTAGGATAAATGCGGTCGAAATGAGAGCACTGCGGAAAATCTGTGGTGTAACGCTCGCTGACCGCATTCGTAACAGTGAGATCCGAGAAAGAGTGGGATTGAAAGAAAGTGTTGGTGTTAAAATGCGAAAGTGCATGCTCCGCTGGTTCGGTCATCTGGAAAGAATGACAGATGAAAGATTGACGAAGCAGATATACAATGCGAATGTGGATGGATGTAGGTACCCGGGGAGAACAAGGCTGACATTCCACGATGAGATCAATCGGATATTATCCGAGGGTGGTGTCAAGAGTCTCCGAAACCGGCGTCTTTGTATGAAAAGGGTTATGAATGTGAAGGAAGCAAGACAGGTTTGTCAGGATCGT
>NJDC01009033.1:36665-54573 GCA_002245475.1 Calephelis virginiensis
ATCTAAATACTAAATCTAAATAAACGTCTCCAACGTTACGTCGTGATAATTATTTCAGCTACGGTCAGCGCTACATACTTGTTATTTCCATTATACAATAACATAATGGTAACGTACTGCTGAACCACCAAAAAAAATACGTGTTTAACTAAACACTCTACAAATTGACACCCATACATCAATAACATGCAATACGTGGATGACGCAAGTCACTGGTTGAGAATGCAATTTTAAACAGTAGTTAGTAAAACCTGTGTTCAACGAGTGTTTATTTTTTTTTGTAATGAAACAATTATTTTTTTTTTGAGATTTTGTCTTAAAAGTGTTTTTACTATCAGGAGAGCCATGTGTTTGTTCGCAATCTTATAACATAATGAAATGTAATTTAGTCTTTGATAATGCTTGAAATAATAGAAGAAAAGAGATAGGAACCTTAATAAATGTTATGTCAGTCGGAATTTCGATAATATGTTATTTATGTATTTTGAAAAGGTTATAATAATTAATTATACTAGAGGCAAGCTATGATGGCCCGTTTGACAGATTACGACAGGGATGTGAATGACAATATATTATCGAAAAATGCAATTAGATAGGTATAAGTCGAATTTATGTTTTTGTATTAATAACTAGTATAGCAAATAAAAGCTTGTTAAAAGATAATTATAAAACGAATATACATAATATATATTGTATGACCGCCTCGTTGGTCGAGTGGCTAGCGTACACGCCTAACTGCACCGACAAACCGCCAGACTCGAGTTCGATTCCCGACGGGGGTAGGCATTTGTGTGATAAACATTTAGATGTCTGCATTTCCGGGTTTGGGTGTTTATTAAATTTATTCTGGTATCTATTTAAGCATTTCTATGTATTAGTATCGTTAACTAATACCCATAACACAAGCATATAATTTGCTTACTTTGGGATTAGATACAATTTGTGTAACTGGTCCAGGGATATTTATTTCATTATTTTTTTTGTTTTTATATATTTATATTTAGGTAGGTAATAGAAACGTCATACCGGGAATCATAGCGTGCCTTTAGTATAGTTATAAAACATTTTAATAGTTGCATATACATTTTATAGAATATTTGCCTAGTGGTTTCGCTTATTTTAACATCTTCAGTCAACAACATACGTACAATAGTTATATTAATCTGATTTGGCATAAACCAATAAGGGAGCGTCCGTTAATTATGTGAGGTTATTAAAAGGGTGAGAGGGTCGAGTCAAATCTAATTAATTCTTACTTCGGAGAGAGGAAGGGTTTCGGCAAATATCACAAGGAATCAATTAAAATTTTTCTTAATTTTTTTTATTTAATTTAATTAAAATTGCGGGAAAATAGTATTACGACCGCTTGCAAGTTTCTGGGCTAAATTGAAAAATGAGTTAAGCTGTTTAATACTTTTAATGTGATTAACCCATGAACGTGCAAATGGCCGTTAAGATAGTTATAAAATCAACTTTTAAAAAAGAAAGGAGTTGTAAATAGATGTTTAAATTTTATATATTTATTTTGTATGGTAATCCGTGAATTGTGATCTAATTTATTTATAATACTATTTAGAAAATACAATTTTTTTGTGTAGGTACTTAGGCCACATAATATTGAAATTGATATCAGGATTTTGCAGTTTGACCGCCTATCCTCGAGGGGTTAACGTGCACGCCTAACTTTAACTACCCACTGCTAGGTTCGGGTTCGAAACCAGACGGGGCCTGGCATTTGTGTGATGGACATCTAGATGTCTGTATTTCCGGATCAATGTGTTTGTTAAATATATACTTATTGTATATATTTGATAAACCACCAGGGATATATTTATTTTTACTTAATTAAATTTACACTAGCCTACACTAGTATACATTTTGAAATATCTCTCCTGCGATTTGAGATGGGGTTACACCAAATCTCGTAAAATCGCACAAGAACGGAAAATTGCTAAAATTAATTGAGGTATTTATGTAATTAATATGTAATTAATGGACACTCCCTAATATTTTTACATCTCAAGGCACGGGAAAACGAAAAAGCTTTGAATTTGCAGGCCAACTCTATTATTTTTTTTACTTTATGATAATACTTTGCACTTCTGCACTTTAAAAGCAGTAGAATTAAAGCATCGTCACTATACCAAACATTGTCTCACAAACCAAATAAGGTACATTAAATCTACTATTTCTATACTTTACTATAAACCATATTCTGACATAGTATAGGAACTTCGTAAGCAATAAGGTTATTGCAGTGAGGACAATAGTGATTCTTGTATTTGCAGCAATTTGTGCAGTAGACGCAGATTGTTAAAGGGAAGCATCTGGAAAACAAAATGGCGCATGATTAGACAAAATCTTTTATTTAATATAACAACAGTGCGGTTGAGATACTCTGATGGATAGCGCACACCTTGACTGGACTGAGTGTGACGGGTCTGGGCGCATTGCAAAGCATACTCAGTCGGACCGGGCCGCATCGCATCGGCAAATTTTTGTTACCCAGTACCAACGAATAGAGTAAAAAAGAAGAGTGGGAACTCTTCTTTAAAATCAACAAGTATGAAAAGTAGCACATCTGGTAGATATATAAAATTTAAGCGTTAAAATGTCATTGGCCTCTATTAACACTGTTAAGATCGTTTTTACTCTCCTCTTTGGGGACTGTAGGCCATATCGGGGAATGCGTGCGGGCATAAAACATGCGTGCGGGGACGTAAAATCCCCCGTCACAGTGTACGTTACTAGATATAAAATGTATGCAAGCGATCTAGGCGGATTATTGCGCTGCAATGCGTCCCGATGCGGAACGTTTATGTGTGCGCTATCCTTTCGAAGTGCGCTAAAACAGAAGCTATCCTTTCGAAAGCGCTAAGAGAGAAGTGTCAGCTATAGACATCATAATTATTGCTGAAGGCTCTGACCAGTCGCTGTCACATGACTGAAATTTTAGGCCACGTGTGCAAGTTTAATAGTTATCACTTATCATATGTATATTGCAGCATAGAACACGTCAATTTAGAACACTGTCGCTGTGGGGGCAGAATTATTTAAGACTGAGGAAGTAATCCAGCGGGTTACTTTTTTTATGATCATGAAAGGCAAACAAGCAAACGGATTTCCTGATGGTAAGAAATTCACGCCGCCTAGAGACACCAAAGGTGGTCATGGTGCGTTGCCACCCTGAGGCCGGGATGTAAGGCCTCGAGCAAAAGTAAGTTTACCGGCTACCTTACCCTCCGAACCGGAACACGTCAGCGGCAAGCACTGACGTTATGGCGGCAGGAATAGGTAAGGCGGTGGTACCAAACTGGGCGAGTCGCTGCGAATATCTACCACCTAGCACATCAGTCCGTCACGGAGTAAACTACTAATAACCGAAGGTAATGATGCCGTCAAGGGATTGAAGGGAAGATCTTCCCAGTCATACTAATTACTATACTATACTTTGAGTGTTTTTTTTGGATCTTCTCAGTGTGTAGCAGCGATTTCGATCTGGTGGTAGTTTTATATATAAACTAGCTGACCCGGCAGACATTGTTCTGCTGTTTTTTAATGTGATTTTAGTTAAAAAATTGGGATGAGTCACCCTTATCACTTAGGGGTATGAAAAATAGATGTTGGACGGTTCTCAGACCTACTAAATATGCTCACAATATTTCATAAGAATCGGTCAAGCCGTTTCGGAGGAGTACGGTAACTAACATTGTGACTCGGGAATTTTATATATAAAACTAGCTGCTGCCCGCGGCGATGCCCGCGTGATTAATGGACCATTAATCACGCGGGCATCGCCGCGGGCACAGGCACATTTTTTCGAGATAATAACTATTCTATGTGTTAATCCAAGTTACCCTTTATATGTGTGCCACATTTCATGAATATCCTTTCAGTACTTTTTGCGTGAATAAGTAACAAACAAACATATAAACTTTCGCATTTATAACATTTATAGGATAACTAGCTGCCTGTTCCGGCTTCGTTCGGATGGTAATTTTTGGATCATAAATTAAGATGTAAGCTATCCTATCTTTCAAGTTGGATCAAACTGCACACGGGGTGCAAATTTTATTGAAATCGGTTAAGTAGTTCAGGAGTCCATCGCGGACAAACAACGTGACACGTAATTTATATACATTAAGATAGGATTACGATATCAGAATTACAACTTGTATGATCCGCGTGAATGAAAATGTCAAAAAGTGACACTTACGAGAACAGGCAGATGAGTCCCAAGATATGTGTGAACACGCCACTTTCCCTGACCATCAGGGTCAGTACTCGAAGACCGCAGTAGGGGCACATTATTTGCTTCCTATTCGTGTTGTGATTCGCACTACGTTCTGTAAAAGATGGCATATTTGTCATTGTCGGCACTTAGTGGAATTCCATTGTATAATTTCGCACTTTTCAAATGTCAAAAAAAGATATTTTGTTTTGAAATAAATAAACATTTTTGTACATTCTGATTCATACCCAATGTAAGTAAAATATATTTATATGCATAGCTAACCGTTTCGGCAAACTTCATTCCACTCCTTCTTTTTTTTATTTAAATTTAAAATATTGTTTTTCTTAGTTTCCTCGCACTCGAACAGTATAAACAGTATCTTCTCATAAATTTTCAGCCAAATAGGCGTAGCCGTTCTCCAGTTATAATTAGTGTATCTTTTATACTTATACATATACTAGCTGCTCCGGCAAACTTCGTTCCACCCGTTCAGTTTGTATGCTAAAATTGAAGTGTTATTCTCCTAATTTGGTCGCAGTCAATCCGGATAAGTATCCTATGTCTGTAGCTAAATCGGTTCAGCAGCTCTTGAGTTATAAATTGTGCAACTAACACGACCTTCTTTTATATTTATAGATATAGCGAACAAATAGGCCCTGGAGGTAAGAGACACATGTCGGTTATAGGCCCCAATGTATTATATTAAACTGGTGCGACGCTATCTTGTGGTCGACATCTAGGATATGTATGCAAGTCGATTGGTTACCACTCTTCAACACAGGCCACTACGGGTAGAATGGAGAGCACTGTTCCTATAACAGTAGTATTTAAGGCACTGGCACTATACAGTACTGCTGCACAGCACAGTGACCACTGGCGGGTGATAGGGTCGTCACGTCCCGAGAAAGAGTAAGTTGATTGCTGAATTACGCCACTAGAGCAGTTCCTCAGACCAGCAAGAGCTCGCCCCGGGTTGCTTCCTCAGCCTTGCCTATTGAGAATACGAGGTGGGGAGAGTGGTAAAAACCTACGCAGTGGCTTATGAATATATGTGACGATAGTATATGCGACGTATATCTCAATTATTCTGCTTCTTATAATATAAAAAATGCTTTTAAAAACAGCTGAAATGAAATCCAACTTAACAATGTCGGCACTTGGTGGAGTTTGATTGATAATTTAATATTAACGCGGATACTATTCTACATATATACGTATTGGAACGAAGTTCCTTATTGCGCTATATTATTCCTTATGATAGGAGGCTAGACGGAAAAAATTCTTACGAAAAGTTGTCACGACACTTTTTGCTATAGTAAGCTATTGTAAGCTTTGCGGATTGCGCATGTTTTTTTTTATTTATTTTTTTCATGTTTCTCTGTCTGTCTCTCTCTATAAGATAGATAGATATTACTAGCGATTGAGAGAGAGAGGGGGGAGAGAGAACTTCGTTCCATCCGGGTGTCCCTTGACACCTCTCAAGTTTTTTTAAGTTTAAATTATAATAAATTAAGTTGAAATTATATTGACTACCTCGGTGGTCGAGGGGTTACAGTACATGGCTAACTCCATCGACTAACCGCGAGGCTCGAGCCCGATTCCCGGCGGGGGCAGGCATTTGTTTTAGATGTCTGCTAATTTGTTTATTAAATTTATACTGGTATTTATTTAAGTATGTCTATGTATTAGTATCGTTGCTTAACACCCGTAACATATGCAGGGATATGTATTATTTGATAACCTTCCTTACCTATTTATTTTTGTATTTCCAACGGACTCTAAAATGAAGTGAATAAAATAATTGTTAGAAAAATGTTTTTTTAAAAGTTATCCGTTGTTAAATTTAATATTTATTATGTTTTATCCTACTTACCGTTTGAACTGTTTTATTTGAAGGTGGATTCTACAAATATTCAATCCGAGATTTTACAACGGCAGCCATTTTGTATTGACAACAATGATAATATGTTGATTACTATTACATTGGAGTTGAATTCCTATTTCAATTTGTCCTCTACTAACAAATGAACGGATAAAGTTTAAGAATTTGACTTAATTTAAATTAAAAATAAGCATTTTTTGCTGCCGACATCTAATAATATGCGAACATTCTTATTCATAATTCAGGAATGTAACTAGTCGGTTAAAGTACAAAAATATCTCCGTATACTTCCTCGTCGATGGAAGGATTATTATAGGTAACGAACTACGAATGGTAAAACATCGATTGTGAGGTACGGGGCCGGGGATAATAGACATTTGTGCCATGAACATAATATTTGTCCGTATTCTTGACTTCAGTTTAGTTTAATCCAGTAAGTATTTAAATGTGTGTTTTAAAAGAAAAATAAATCAATAAAATCGTTTATTTTAGATTACTTGGATCTACCTACTTATGGTGTTAGTAGGTACTTAATTACTAGAAACTATATATCTATGTGTTAGTATTGTAATTAGTCAACTAATTTCCATATCAAAATAATAATAGATTCAATGTATAACCGCAAATAAGAAGTCACTTTACAATTAATAAACTAATAAACATTAGTTTATTCATTGTAACACTTTACATTTTTTTTTCTTGTATTCTTTTTTACTGTACGTATGTAACCAAACAAAATGGAGTTTCGCGCCAAATGCAGTTGACATTTTGATGCAATACGATAGTGCGGCGCGAGGACTGAGATATTAGTAATGCCAAAGACAAATATCCTATTATAATATTATAAACGTGAAAGTTTGTATGTTTGTTTGCAAAAAGTGCTGAACCGATTTTCATGAAATTTGGCACACATACATAGGGGGTAACTTGGATTAACACTTAGGATAGTTTTTATCCCTATACAATATTCCTGTAGGACGGTTAATGGTCCTTGTTGTTCTGGGCTTCTTTGTAGAATAGACCATCGGCCTTCCTTGCCAGGCAGCTCGTAAAAGGCGAGCATAGGCTCACCGTCACTAACACTGTGACATCTGACTAGGTGGTAGAGTTTAGCAGCGACTCGCCCGGATTGGTACCACCGCCTTACCTATTTCTGCCGCCATAACGTCATGACGTGTTCCGGTTCGGCGGATAAGGTAGCCGGTATATTTAGTTTTGCTCGAAGCCTCAGGAACATCCCGGCCTCAGGTTGGCAACGCACCATTATCACCTTTGGTGTCTCTAGGCGGCGTGAATTTCTTACATCAAGAAATCCGTCTGCTTGTTTGCCTTCCAATATCATAAAAAAAAATAACATGTTAATTGCTTACTTTAGGGCTAAATCGATGTGTATTTTTTCCAGAGATATTTATTATTATAATTTACGATATAGTTAGAGTTTAGCAAAAATCAATGTCTTCAAAATGTATTGATATAAAAATAAATCTCCATTTCACGTGGTCATTGTATCACACCTGAACAGATGGACCAGTTTTGCTAATTAATTTTTGTTGTATTGATTATTGTCAGGAGAAAGAGAATGTAAACAGAAAAACTAGGAAAAATGCCGGGAAAGTGGATTTTTCATACTTCCATTTTGTCCGTACAAACTGTTAGTAGCTATTAATGTCAAGCGATACGATATTCGCCGGGTTGGCTAGTCATATTATAAAAATCACTTATATATTTTTACAACTAATTAGGTAATTATTTAATGAACACCAAAAAATTATGAATTTAGTTCAGATAAAGTTAATTGTAATTGTATCAATATATTAATAGAAGTGGAGAATATTCGAGATAATTTTTAATTAGACGGCAATCTTCAATAAGTTATAAGTTCGACTAAAATTTACTTATATATTTTTACAACTGAGTAATTATTCAATGAACACCAAACAAAGTATGAACTTAGTTCAGGTAAAATTAATTGTAATTGTATCATTCTACTATTAGAAGTGGAGAAAATTCTAGGTATTTTTTAATTTGACGACATGCTTCAATAAGTTGTAAATGTTCGACTAACAAATGATAAATAAATTAAATAATGTTTATAGAATTTATATTCTATTTGTCTGTGATTTTCGTTATTACTTATGATTATGATATTTGTTAAAACTGGCGATTTTTTAATAAACCAAACTACCAACTACCTATGACTTTTTAAATTTAAAAAGCGGTTGTCTGTAAAGTCGGTTTACTGACGACAGTTGAACGTGACAACGTCATAAGAACGGAGGCTGATTGTGCCTCTTTGTCGCTCGCTCCGCGCTCTCGCTTGCACTTCAAGCCTTAAATGGCACGCCTCAGAGCGAGGTAACGCCGCATTAGTCATGTTTTTTAGTGCGTGCAGCCGGCTCCATTGAATTATAAGACGGTGTCAGGTCAAAAAATAAAACATGTTTTTGATAACCGACAATATCTTCGACTCTTTGGTGTAAAAGGTAGACCGGAATGATTTGAATTATCGGCAGTTCTTCTAATTTCCACTTTGGTATCAGGATTCGGGATGTATTAAATTTCTAAACCTAGTACTGCGACTTATTAGTTAAGATAACTAAGACTTTTGAGCAATTTGCGATGACGGAACTTATAAAATTAAAAAATAAAGCACATTCTCTATAAACCCTAATAACTTTGGTATAAAGGATAAACCTGGAACTACGACTTCAGTCCTCGGTGGTTCAGCAGGAGTGCTGCCCCTGGTATCCACTTCGCTGTAAGCTGGAGGTGGTTCAGGATATTCTGGCACTGGGAGTGGAGTTAGGTTGAATCCGTCGTTGGGTGACGGCCTCTGTGTGCTTATCCAGCTGGTTTCTTTTGACGTGAAAGGTGGTACTCTGGAACTCTGTGGCTCCGTGTTTGGGGTTGAATATTCTCCTGTAATGGGCCTAGTTTTTATTAGCAGTACAGAGTCGTGCCTGTATGTGTTTATACGGCTGGTTTTGTGCCCGCGTGCGTGCGTGCGTGCGTGTGTGTGTGTGTGTGTGTGTGTGTGTATGTACAAGAATGCTTAGGCGATGATCGTATACAACATAGCTACATACTGGTATCATTGGTACTTTAGCCAAATAATATCCCCTATAAGAAAATGTCTTTATTAAATTATTTAGTTATGTGAAAGAGTAACAAACATCCATCCCTTTTGCATTCATAATAGGTATTAGTAGAATGTTTTAATAAAATATTTCTCTGTTCACACTTGACTTATTGTGATAAAACGTTGCTTTAAATGCAACTAGTTTCCTTAAGATATGGGCAACAAAAAGAAAATGTGTTTTTTCAGTTTTCTAATTAAAATAACGATTAAAGGATTGGATATGTCTCCGGTATGCGATATGATTTCGCACTGTAGGTCTTCGGCTTGTCGTGGGTGCCCTGGTTTTGCCTTTGCCTACTTCTGCGGGTACATGGCCGATTTCATGCTATACTCTTCAACCAGTGATAACTAAATTAAAAAAAAAAGATCTAACAGTTTATGTACAACAAAAAAAAGTTAAAGCTCAAAAGATACTTTTGACAAACACGCAGTTTTTGTATGTGTATAAACTTACCATTAGAAGGCCCGGGAATTGGCAAGGTTGTGGGGCGTGTGCTCGAAGAACTACCTTCAATACTTGGTATCCTTGGTGATTCTATCCGCCTATCTTCAAAGGGATCGTAAAATATTGTGCTCTGAAATAGACATTTAGAGTAGTAGTGATTTATCTACGGTAAGAGATACGGCTACTTTAGATCCCGTCGTTCTTTAACATTAACAATAACAATAATGAAGTACAGTGAAACTGCGAAAACCGACTCCAAATATTTCGTTAGATATTACGTCAGGATTTAATAGTTCTTTTTTCTGAAGATAGCAAATGATACCGAAATGGTCCTACATACATTTTATCAACATTATACTAGTAATTTTGAATTATACTAATCTATATATATATCCATTCAGCCGTTTTCGAGTTTTAGCGAGACTAACGAACAGCAATTGATTTATGTATGTATATATATATCTAATTTTGGTTTTTAATTATTTATTCAAGTCCAGGGAAGGTTTAAAATATAATAAAAAGGGAAACACTGCGAGAAAACTAGGAAAAATAAAATTTTCATTTTTCTCATACAAACTGAACGGGTGGAACGAAGTTCGCCGGGAGCTAGTATATCCATAAATTTACGTCTATCTTACTAATGATTTTGAGTTTAATTACCTAGAAGAGATATATATTTTTCGCTTTTGTTGACGACTTCATCAATAATCTTCGAGAGGTTGTCAACATTAATGAAAAAATTATCCACTGCTAGCTGTGTTGGCGAATTTCGTTCTTCCCCTTCAGTTTGTACGGGAAAAATTAAAAAGTAGTTTTTCCTAGTTTCCTCGCTGTTAAACGAGATAAAATGTATCCTATATCCTTCTCACGGTTCTAAGCTACCTCTCCATCAATTTTCAGCCTAATTGGTTTAGCTAACACGACTTTTTTAAATATGATATATAGATGATTCATTTTTCCTAATTATGTATTCGTCGAGTTTTTATTGTTTTTAATATGTAGGTTCTGCTTTTCGCGGCAGAGACAAATGCAACGAATCAAAAACCATGTAAATTGGTCCAGCAGATCTCGAGTTATATATGTTGTAATGAACCCGTCTTTGTTTTATATATATATATATTAAGTATAACTCAAAAATCACTAGTCGGATTATGATAAAAATAATATGTGACCACCTCGGGATCATGGCCCATCGCTTTAAAAAGGACCAAAATCGGTTGGCTTTTAGCCTAGTTATCACATAATAAACACAAAAAGAGTGTGTACTCATGTACGCACGTAAGAAGTTATACTTCTAGCACCTTGTGCTCACAGTTCGAACTGCGGCCTCACTGTGAGCTTGCGGTGCTTTAATCTTAAAAATTTAGAATTAAGCGGAAATTGGTTTTTATCAGCGGCCATTTTGTTTTTGAAAATTTAAAATATTTTTATGAAGCTCTGGTAATTGCCACTTGAGCTCTATAAAGTAGCATTGTCTCGAACTCGATACTTGTTTTTTGTTTCGACAGGCCCTTGTCAAAGTTTTGTCTAACTTAAGAAAATTAAAGGTTTGTTATGCATTTATTATTTTAAGAACAAAATATATCCGATGACACGAAATTTTATACTCAATCGTAGCTGTAACATATTTTCAGCAATAACTTCTGGTCGCCATCTTGGATTTTAAAATAGCTGCCAAATTCGGAATCCGCACCAAAGCAATTCGTGCAATATTATTCCCTAACCATTCCAAAATATCACAAATGCACAACGTTAAAAATCAAGTTTTCAATTCTGCTGGCACTCCCGGAGTGCAACTCGTTTTTTTTATCTATAATGTTGGATTCTTCTAATAAAACAAACCTTGCTCACGCAACCGAATAAGTATTATTTACTGCTTCAGAATTGAACAACCACTGCGGACTACCGACAATTATGTAATATTTATGCATATAATCTTATCAGTCAACATCGAAACTTCTTTTACCGGACAACATAACATTCAAGCGGATATTCTGATCATTATATTAACAATATCGGTAGTAGCAATTACTTTATGCCAAAAATAAAGTGATTAATTACACACGTAATAAATAATTACAAACCGATATACAACTAAGACATCTTGAGTATAATACTAGCGGCTCGCCCCGGCTTCGCACGGTTATGAAATATACATATAAACCTTCCGCCTCAATCATTTCATCCATTTAAAAAAAACCCCATCAAAATCCGTTGCGTAGTTTTAAAGATTTAAGCATACAAAGGATATGGGACCAGAGGAAGCGACTTTGTTTTATACTATGTAGTGATGAAGTAATACACTCAATACATTCATGATTGCTAACAATAGATAGCCTAGGCTACAGAGACACCATAGATGTCACAGGTGCGCTACTATCTTATTGCCACGATCATAATACCAGCTTACAAGTCTATTTGCTAATACATAATGATGAAAGATTATAAAAATTCAAAAACATGTCGGATTTCATAGATTATGGGTTGAATTTTTATGTACAATAAACCCGCATTGGAAGAATCTTTCTACGTCTGTTCACAGATTTTGTTGAAAAGGATCTCATAGAGAGATAAACATATCTATATACGGGATCTCTGTCTAATATTCGTAAATGTATTTTTTTTAAAAAAGGGGTTTGTATGTTTCGCTCTTAAATTATTTTATACAAAGAAGGCTATACGTGTCTAGTTATCCATTAGAAAAGTTCAATCATAACAAGTATTTACATTTTAATAAGCTTCATTATTTATTGATAATTATTTTATAAACAGATTTATTTTACTTCTATCTACCGTACACGTTTCTAACCCTAGCCAGTCAGGAGAAGAAACAGTAAAACAAACTCCCCGGCAACGAGGCCCTAAACTATCTGTCTTTTACTGCCATCATTTCCATACAAAGAAGTACAATATGTTCTCCATTTTATACACGACGAATAACTAAATAACACTAAAATAAAAATAAAAAATAACCACCTACAAAACCTACATCTAAATTCTAATACCAAATCATGATCATGTCAGCTTTCGCTTTCCAACAAAAAAAATGTATCGAAACCGCTTGTTTCGTTGAAAAGTTATACCTCAAAAAGACAGACACACACACAAACAGACATGTCCAACTTATAACACTTCTCTTCTTACGTCGTGGTTAATATAATAGATCGGGATTTTTCACCAAATTTTTCAAAAGCCATCAGATTGTTAACTAATTTTGGTGTTGCCAACGGGCAGTGATGACTGTTTTTCATCATCAGGTAGCCTATTAGATCTCGTATTTCAGTTTTTTCCTACGTCCCCTTTGTCAACATTTAACTGCCATTTTCTCCACATGAGCGAACCAAGTCTAAAGTCTATTACTAAATTTAAAAAAAAATTAAAATGACTTTAAGACCTGACTTCAAATTTTGTGTTTTTAAAAAAATCAACCCCTAATGTATGGCAGGTGATAGTTGTTTGTTGGAAAATTTATTCCACTCTCAAGAAAATACGGGTAAACAGCTATTAAATACTTGCTGTTCCGGCAAACTTTCCCAGAGATATCCTTAATATTGGCCCGCGCTATAACCTTCTGCTACTCAAAATTTGGTAAAAATCCTTTCAGTATTTTTTGCGTGAAAAATCAACATTCATAGTAACATACAAAAATTTTAATAACCTTAGGCTTTTGATCCGTTTCCTGTATACAATAGAAATCAGTTATTGTTTTTAATAAATATTTCAAGTACAGATATAGTTGTAATATATACTAGTTGTCGCCCGCTTGGTTAATGGTCCCACAGGAACATTTTTTGGGACAAAAACTATACTATTTGTTAATCCAAGTTACCCTCTATGTGTGTGTCAAATTTCATGAAAATCGTTTCAGCAGTTTTTGCATGAAGGAATAACAAACAAATAAACATGGAAACTTTCGCATTTATAATATTAATAGGATATAGATTTTTTTTTATTTTTATTTTATTAATCGGGCTTACCAGATAAATCAAGAAGCACTAAATGGATCTTGATAAAGAAAAATAGCACATCTGAACCATGGTTGAAAGGTAGGTCATCACCTACGTTTTAAAAAAAATGCAAATAAACTATTCGTTATTAACTGAGTAAAAAACATAGAAAAAAACATACCGACAAATTGATAACCTACTCCGTTATGGAGACAGTTAAAATAGAAGTCTGTGAATACATTGCGTAGTCATAAAAAATAAGCGATAAAAACACGTAACGAGACTTACCAAGTTAATGTTATGTAGTGGGTAATAATCGTAAACATTGTGATTAAGCATCTAACCTTGTACCGAGGTACGTTTATAATAACACATTGAATTGTTTAAAATACTCAAGAAATTTCTAAAGAAAGTTTTAGATTAAAATGAGTAACGCTCTTTACATGCGTTTGCAATCCCGTTACGGGATACGGGATAAATTTCTGCCATAGCAAATCCAGATAAACTCTGTGCCAAAAATTATTTTATTGACGTATGGGATCTATAGATTTGTGTGGATTTGCTGTGTTCGAAATTCCGTTACGGTTTTTCCGTACGGAATAATTTCGAACGAAACGATTCTAAGAGCTTGATAAACTTAAAACGGTACTCGAGGGTTCGTATTGCGCTGAGCGTCACTAGCGGCCAATATTAATAATAAATCCTAATCCAAAACGTGCTGTCCAAGATTGATATTTTGATCCATTTTTATGTTATCGCTTGCCAATAACTTATCTGTGTACAGGATAAATATGGCTATTAGGTATGGGATAGGCCGCCGCATAAGCAGCTATCTAGATTGCTTGAAATCCATTAGATTGAGATACATTATTAACATTGGTCGTAGATCAATAATCGATACTCGACGATATAGCAGTTGTCAACTTGGATTCTAGGTTCGAACTATTTTATTTAAATTTATTGTTACTTGTTTTTTTTATTGTTACTGATTTGATTAATCTTTTTTATGGAATTTCAATTTACCGCCTCGTAAGGATATTATAATTAAAGGTTTACCTCAAAGAAAGTGGGGTTATCCTGGCCTCCTTCATTTTCACTGGAATTATCTTGGCGACGCTCACTTGCTCTAACCTGGCTTCTACTTCCAATAGCAAGGTCCTGACTTCTACTGGCACTTCCCTGGCTCTCATTGGCGTTTTGACTTATATTTTCCACACCCCCGTCATCCTCTGGCAGATCAATATATACTGTCGCAAGATCGTCTATCTCTTGTTGCTTGCGATCTCGCTTCTGTGGTTGTGTTTGGATTGGGGTGCCATTGTTTGATGGCTGAAAATTAATGACTGCGTATTAATTTTGGTACAAAGTTACGTTTGGTATCTATAGACAACTAGTATTTCTGATTCTCTTGCAACTGCACATACATGCATATCTTCACGTGAAGTCCCTTACGGTCTAAGTAGAGATTACTGAGTACCATATTGAAAAAATGAGATTCAACCTGCCTAGCTAAATTTACATTTATTTTTTGAACACAAACTCGCCTTTTCCTAAGAATTAGCACAACACTCGGATAAACCGCAATATGTTATCCTAGGTCACGTACAAATATGGAACAGTATCAAAACTGAACCTGGTTTATAATTTTTTTCCCCTTGTCGGTCCGGGCTCCTTTGCAGAATAGACCATGTGGCTTTTTGCCAGGCAGCTCGTAAAATACGAGCATAGGCTTACCGTCCCTAGCACCGTGACATCTGACTAGGTGGTAAAGTTTCGCAGCGACTGATCCTGATTGGTACCACCACCTGACCTATTCCTGCCGCCATAACGTCATGACGTAGACCCTACATTCAGCCTAAGGTTGGCGACGCACCATTACCACCTATGGTGTCTCTGGGTGGCGTGAATTTATTACCATCAGGAAATCCGTCTGCTTGTTTGCCTTCTAATGTCATAAAAAAAATACTTACCATTGAGCCCTAACATAGGATGAGATGACAACCCGGTTTCCCCGGATATTTAGAAGCACAACCGTCCATTTGCATTGCATATTTTGTCGATTTTTTATTTTCCATTCTTTTCACATGGCCGAAGCATATTGCCCTTACTACTAAAATGGTCACATCAGTACTTACCCTTGTTAAAGAGTCGTTACCACGGTTGCTATCGCTTTGATTATCCGGTATGTCGATGTACACCACTGGTCTATCGCTGATCCGTTTCTCCTCATTTTGGCTATTCTGGCGGAAACAAAATGATTCTACATGATCGACAATAGGGTACACGACTAATCAGATGGTCCAAGGGTTAGGGTTGAATCTGACCACGGTCGAAGCTTTTTTATTTCTGACATTGACAGGACATTAACATTGACATATTAGTGTGATGAAATATTCTGTCCAGGATTTTGTTAGGCATATGATTCTAATATACTAAATTTGTTCATAAAAGTTGTCATTTAGTAGAAGATCCGTACCTACTTCGATCTGATAATAGAATAAAACATATTTATACATATAATAAATCTGTAGAAGGGTCAATTCTGTTATCTATAAATTGAAAATATTGAAAAAATAAATAACAGGGGGTGTTACTGGATCGATACCAAACCCAAATAAATGATTAAATTTTTTTTGTCTGTCTGTATGTATGTTCAGGCATCATGTGAAAACTAACGGTTCGATTTCGATGAAGCTTGGTATAATAATACCTTATTATCCTGGGCATAAAATGGCATACTTTTATCCTGGAAAAATACGTACAAAAAAATCTTAATTTTTCAGTTTTATCACGCAAAGACCGACATCCGCGCGGACGGAGTCGCGGGCGGAAGCTAGTTTTATAATAAATTAACTGTCTCGGCGAACTTCGTTCCACCCGTTCAGTTTGTATGGGAAAAATAAAGTATTGTTTTTCTCAATTTTCTCTGTAATTTTTCCGATTTTTCTCTTCATGAGGACCTTCTTCTGACAATAACTAACACAACAAAAAAGAATTATCCGAATCGGTTCAGTCGCTCGGAAGTTATGCGCATACCAACACATTTAGTGGATTCATTTTTATATCATAGATTTAGTATTTTAGAAATCATATGCCTAACAAATCCTGGTCAGAATGTTTTTAATTATTTTTAAAAAATCCGATTTTTTAGGCAAATAGCGTGTATATTAATATACTTTTTTTATATTTACTAAATCTGAAAGCAACTGACATCAACCCGTTTATACCTTATATATAATCCAGATAAATAACGGGCAACCAAAATGTATGTACATTCTGTTTGTCTTATAAGTCAGGATAAAATTTTCTTACCATTTTATTTAGCAACGTGTCCAGGATTTTTTAGGAAACCCTACAACTTCATAAGTTTCATAATATACTTAAATTATTATAAAATATATTTCATCCTATTATCATTTGGGTGTAGGTCGACCTAGTCGACTGGACCGGATCGGATCTTAGACTATTAATATTATATGAGGATCACAAAACTGTCACGAGAGTCTTTAATAATAAGTCTCCTAACCGTTGAATGGGTATCATCCATACTAATATATAAATAATATAAATATAATATATATTTTTTGTCCCGTATTGGTCCGGGCTCATTTGCAGAATAGACCATGTGCCTTTTTGCCAGGCAGCTCGTAAAATACAAGCATAGGCTTACCGTCCCTACTCCCTAGCACCGTGACATCTGACTAGGTGGTAGTTTCGCAGCGACTCACCCAGATTGGTACCACCGCCTTTCCTATTCCTGCCGTCATAACGTCACGGCGTGTTCCGGTACGGGGGGTAAGGTAGCCGGTAAACTTACTTTTGCTCGAGGCCTAACATCCCGGCTTTAGGTTGGCAACGCAACATTACCACCTGTGGTGTCTCTAGGCGGCGGGAGTTTCTGACCATCAGGAAATCCGTCTAAATATATGCGAGAAAAAAATATATGCGAAAGTCTGTATATATATGTCTGTTGCTCTTTCACGGCGAAACCCCTGATCTGATTTTGATGAAATTTGGTATTTATAATTTATATGTACCCGGATCTTCAGAGAAATTCAACCCAAAAAGAACTGTAATAGGAGATGAAAGTTCCTATGAAAATCGAAACTATTTTCGCTGACGAAGTCGCGCGCGAACAGTTACTTACTATAACTAAAACAGCACTGAACCCATTGTTATAAAATTTATGTAACACTACCTTAGGGATACCTTAGGGATAAGGTTGTCTGGTAGATTAATGTTGTCTGGCAGAGATCGCTCT
>NJDC01009037.1:0-11177 GCA_002245475.1 Calephelis virginiensis
ACCCAACATCTCTACGCAACGCTAAAGAATCAAGCCGATTGGTAATTGCCCGGTCACTGACAATTCGAATTGCTCTACGTTGAATGCGGTCAAACGGAAGGAGCTGGTACTGTGGAGCCCCTGTCCAGAGTTGAGAACAGTACCATATGAGGCCGAATTTGCACTTTATATAGTTGTAAGCGATGGGCTTGAAATACTGTCTCGCTTTACTAAGCACACCAAGTTTTTTAGAGGCTATTTCAGCCTTCTCCTCCAGATGACCACGAAATTGAACATTACTCGAAATGTCAACGCCGAGTATACCAATGCAGGCTGTGGCAGAAAGGAAAACGCTCTCAAATCGAGGAGATGCGACAAAGGGAGTCTTTTTAGCGGAAAACGCGCAAACTTGTGTCTTGTTAGGGTTAAATTGCACCAGATTCTGCTAGCCCCAAATCGAAATTTCAGACAAAAGATTGTCAATTTTAGACACAAGTTGGTTACGGCTCTCGATGACATGTTCCCGCGATATATTATGTCGGCCAAAGTATAAGGCTTCCCCAGTAGTGTCCTCTGCATAGCAATGAGTGTCACTAATTTGCAACATGTCATTGTATGCTGAAGAAACAAAGTAGGAGAAATCACACAGCCTTGGGGAACACCAGCATTGACAGGTTTGGACTCCGAGCACGCACCGTCGACAACGACCATGATGCTACGCCCCGTCAAAAAACTAGTGATCTATGTGCATAATATCTCAGGAAGACCGTAAGAAGGAAGCTTCGATAGAAGCGCCTGGTGCCTGAGATATGTGTCCGGTTGACGATAGGCTTGCAACCTATCACATTGTGGGACTTAGTGTTTTCGGCTAGTAGTTGGTGACCTGGTTGTGACTCTGCTTAACACTTCGGTTATATGGGCAAGAAGATACTTTTTTATGTTGAAAATAGATAACGTTTACAAATTGCCTACCATGTTGCTTTAATTAAATTATAAAAATCCTAGATACGAAGACATATTCTCACCTAGATTTTGAGGAAACAGTAAAATTTTATATCTAGTTTTTAAAGGGTTTTCGTAACAAAAAATAAGGCATTTTAGTTCACGATCTCAGTGGACGAAATCACCGGCTCACGCTTCTCTTTCGAAAACAGCTTGGCCTTCCAAATCAATGTAATTTTTTTAAGGAAGTCTCATGCAATGTTTTGGTTATCAGGCATTTTTTTTAAATCTAAATGTTCTAATAAATTGCGAATTGGTGTCGATTTTTGCGTTATTTCATATGGCAACATTTATATTAATAGATAAGTAACGGAAAAAATGAAGATGGCCCATGCAATGCATGTTGCGGTGATCCGCTAGAGAACGAGAGTAACTGAACTAGTCCACAGAGTCAGCAAGCTGAAGTAACAACGGGCAAGCCACTTTGCTCGCAGAACCGACAACCGCTGGCAAAGAAAGGTTTTCAAGTGGCAGCCCCGCACCAGAGGACGTAGTGTTGGACGTCCCCCCACCCTGTGGACTGACGAACTACCCATGTCCAGCAGTGGACGTCCTCCGGTTGCTGGTGATGATGGAAGTAATATAATGCAGATGTATAGTGTCTACGAAACTGTAAGCTATGTCCGTCTACCACTGAGTTTTATGAAAGACTCAATAATATATTATCACGAAATATATATCTGTCTATAAAAGCAAGAAATACCCCCAAAATAACCAATCGGTTAATTTGAAAAACTGTATGATACAAAAGTATGTGGGTGTGTGTAAAAGTCTCTACTGTCTTAAACTAGGGCGCCGATGGAGGACCCTTTTCATGACGAACAAAAAGAAAGGTAACAAAAGAAAAATGCAACAGTCCGCCACATTAAACCTTTCTTCGGCACCTTCTTAATCAAATTTCATTCAGATTTTGTGACAAAGTCCTAAAGTCCAACTTTACAAATTAAAAAAAGTTTTACCATTAAATCATTTCTCGATTGTTCTGCAAGGGCCGTTTTGTGAGTTCAATGTTTTTTTTTGTTTTAATTAAGAAAATAGTAAAAATAAGTATATACATTTTAAACACGCGTATAAAGATGAGAAATATAAAATACAAGCTGTTAGTCCGGTACTTCGTTAGCTTAGATTAGTTACGATTTTCATGCAATTTTCATCTTTTTAAAAAAATCAAAAAATGAGGTTAATTTAAAAATAAATAGCGCATGTTTGAACTTAGATCTTTAACTATATTTTTATCAAATTTTATCAAAATCGATTTATCCGTTTAGTCGTGAAAGAGCAAGAGACAGACGTACAGACTTTCGCATTCAAATTATTATATTAAGGGGCCATGTATGCTATAATACGTCTGCAATATACTGTTTTTTTTCATACAAAGCAATTATGGATCTTGGCGACTAAAATACACAAGATTAACATTAATATGCTTTATAAGACTAGTGTTTCCAAAACACGATTCATTTCACTTTGCTCGATAGAAAAAAATCAAAAAGTTAACCCTTTTTTGAAAGCAAAACCCAACTGTCTACTTCAATTATGAAAATATCGACACCAGATTTAACATAAATATAGATAAGTATTATACCTAAAAGATAACTGTTTCAGTTTTTATATTTTTTTTCAAATTACTTTTATAGTGTCAAAAATAGTGATTTGGCGCTTAAGACATTTACTTTAGAGCGCAATATTTCATATTACGGTATAGTTTCATGGAACGGGGGAGTGCGCTGATTGGCTCTTCTGGCTAACTAAGTATGGGGCCTTAAGAATGGATTAGAGAAAAAGTTATATTACTTAGTTAAAAATTCAAGATTCCAAAAATTGGAAAATAACTGCAGTACACCTAGACAAAATTATACGAAAAACAAAACTAGGTCTACGTATCTTCACGCCCATATCCCCGAAGAGTTAGGCAGAGGCACAACCAGGGCACCCACGACTAGCCGAAGCCACGACTAGGTCTACGTGTGTTATCAAATATAATATATTGCCTCCATTTTCTAAAATGTAGAACAATGTTTTGCACAATAATATCTAGGTACAAAATAATTATTTTTTATCAATTGTGAATTAAGGGGAAGGCTCAGCTCCTATTAGAAGAAGATCCAAACTTACATCGACCAACACCGAGCCCATAATATACATAAACTAGCTGATCCGGCAAACGTTGTTTTGCCATATAACTAATTAAATTACGATTGATCAGTTATCGACCCGGGATAAAAAAATATTAAATTACTAAAATGGCTATTAAAAATAGGGGCTGGTGATAAAAGGGTGAAAATTTAGGGTTGTATGTACTTTTATATGCTGTATCATAAAAAAATAAAAACAAAAAATTTTGTCTGAAAATTACAAAAAGAAATTTAGGGGTGGACCACTCTTAACATTTAGGGGGATGAAAAATAAATGTTGGCCGATACTCAGACCTACTCAATATGCTCACAAAATTTCGTGAGAATCGGTCAAGCCGTTTCGGAGGAGTTCAAGTTCCAACCCCGTGACACGAGAATTTTATATATTGGATTAGCCTCTGTGGCTTAGCGGTCCAGGTGTTGGACTTCACTGCATGAGATCCCGGGTTCGATTCCCGGATCGGGCTACAAAAAGAAAATTTGATTTCTCCAATTTTTAAAAAAAAATGTTGCTCGGGATTTAATATGTGCCCGGTTGGCGATAGACTTGCAACCTATCACTGTGGGACTTAGTGTCTTTGGCTAGTCGTGGGTGTCCTAGTTGTCCCTCTGCTAACCTCTTCGGGGATATGGGCGTGAAGTTTTTTTTATAATAAATTAAAATTCGTAGCCAGAATATTTTTCATTAGTTTTTAAAAAATGAGTTTTCACTGTTTCGATTTTGTTGCAATGAAACTGCGTATAACTAAGTACTTTTTTCCTGGTATCTACTATCGCAAAAGTAACTGCCATCGACATGTGTATTATTATTACATATGTATATTATGGCAGATAAATAACAGGCAACCCAACTTCTGCAAATTCTATTCATAATATACTTTAAGTCGTGATTAAATCTTATTGTCATAATATTGCACAATTTGACAAAAAATGAAGTGCAAATATTTTTTTGAAATTACTCGTTAAAATATCTCTCAAATATGGTGTCGTTAGACTACGATACGATCTCTAACAATAAAGAAATCCGTATATTTGTTCGCTGACCTATCACATAAAATAAATAGTACCTTCAGATAAAAATACCTAACTATGCAAACCCTAAACAGGTAACAAGATCAAATTAAGTGCTCCAAATTGGCACACAAACTAGCATCTTCACGCTCATATCTTCAAAGCAGTCGGCAGAGGCACAACCCACGACTAGCCGAAGACACTAGACCGAAGATACTAGGCACTAGAATGTGATAGGTGGCAAGCTTATCGCCAACCGGCTACATATCCAATACCAGGGAAGGTTTTTTTTATTAGAAAATTGAGAAATGCACATTTCCTGCATTTTTTGTTGCCCAATCCGGGAATTGAATCCAGGACCTTTAGAAGTCAAGTCGACGACGGACCGCTAGACCAGAGAGGCGGCGATAAACTATTAAAATTTGAAATACAAAATTTTAAAGTACACATGACTTATTTTTTTTACACAAGTTGCAATTTACACCTACAACTATTCTATAATACTAAATCTTCATATTTGGCTATACTTAGAGTATTAGTACCTATTTTTTTTATTAACTTGTAACACTTTTAGAACAATTGTTGAAATAATTGAAATAAAATTATATTTCGAGAAAAACACTTTTTTTATTTAATCGTTCACACGTCTACATTTTCAATGACAAAAAGGCACACTAACAAAGGTGTTGCCGCGAATCGGAAACAAAAAGTAAACAGACTAAAAATATAGTTTGACAGTTTTCGCTCTTAAACCGCTAGATAGCACTAATCGTGTTAAGATTATAATATTTATAAATTAAATTACAACTCTAAATTACAACAACAATACATACATATCTTCACGCCAAGTCCCTTACGAAGTTGGCAGAAAGTATTAAGTGCCAGACCTCACGATCCTGACCAACCTGTCTGGATTCCTTTACATTCATTATCCTTTTCATACAAACACGCCGGTTTCGGAGACTCTTGACACCATTTGCTTAATTTAAGTAATTTATATCTCTGATTAATAAAAGTAATCTACAAAAAGGTTACGTGGGTGGATATACAAGTACCTATAGGTCATAGGATATTATTCTTCCGCTTCATTCAAATTATCTTAGAATCAAACCGACCCTAATCAAGTTTCAGTCGTTTCAATAGATTCTATTCTTTAAATTTGAGTTGGCTTTAGAGCTTAAATTAACTTTCGTTTATCTTGATGATTGACAGTTATAATTTTAGATAGCTCATAAATATACTTTTCCATTTCTCTTTTCCGAGTTTAGATTAGAATCTTTTGTACGAATCATATTGTAAACTTGTTGTATGGGCACTTGTTGCAAGTTGGTTTGAATTTTAAGATTATAAACATAAATATCACTGGACAAAATACAGAAATTGACCTAACTACTGTATTTTGTTAGTCAATGGTACTTCTGTATAGAAATACTAAACAGATACTAAGTTACACACAAAAACATATGGGCCCAAAAATAAAGACATCGATGTTAATCATACAATTGTCTGCCCCTGCCGGGAATCGTGTCTGAGTCTCGTGGTTTGTCGGTGGAGTAAGGCGTGTGTTTGTCTTACATACATACGTTCACGCCTAGGCCCTTTTTGGGTAGGCAGATAGTATCGAGTGCAAACCTCACGGTCCTTGCAATCCTGCCTGGCTCCCTCCACATTCATAACCCTTTTCATACAAACACGCCGGTTTCGGAGACTCTTGACACCACATTCGGATAAGACCCGAGCGATATGATCGTGAAATGTTAACCTAGGTCTTCCCGGGTACGTACATCCCTCCATATTCGCATAGTATTATCTATTTGTGGTTGTCTTAGGTTGATAATATCCGCGATTTTTTGGAAATTATTTTTTTTTTTGAAAAAAAATACTCAAGACGTTGTCGGAGACTAGAAAGGGACTTCAGGTCACATTTATAGCATTTTTAGATTTTTTTTCTGTCTGTCTGTATCTCGAATTAACAAATCCCAAAAGAAACGGCCCTAGAGGAACTGGAAACTCCAATTACTTTCCTCCGACATAGTCGTACCCGCTCGTACTTGGCATATTACTGCTCCCGACAAACACGAAATGCTCTATAGCAATATAAATTTAAAATAACATTTTTTTTTTCATAATTCCACCCCTGCCCCCGATTTGTTGAATTCCTTCAGGGTTAGTTTTTTCGGGTTTTGGTAACTCTAGCGACAGACAGGCAAAACTTTTAAAATGGTAAAAGTGTGATCTGCCATCCCTTTCTAGTCTCCTGTGCCTAGTTTTCTTAAATATTGTCAAAGTACTCTGTACACTGTACTTTATTTTTCTACAGTTTTATTATAAGTACAAACTGACCTGGCGTACTTTACTCACTTGTCACTCAATACTCTAATTACTCTCGGGACGTGGCTTGAAGATATGTGACCTGAAGGTAAATTCAACTGTTTCGGATTTCAAGTTATTTAGTCACATTTTTTAAATGAAGAAACACTTGTACTCTTTTACGTATCACTAATAATTTACTATTTCATAAATAGCCTACCGGTTTCGCTTAGGACAGCATCATCAGGGCTAGAACCCTGACAGTACAAGTGTTTCGTCATTTAAAAATATGAATATTTGGAAGTTTTACCAAGCGCCGACGATGGAAAATATCAAATTATTTAGTCACTTTATACTAAGCGTTGCTATGTCTCTAATTTTCAATCTACTAAACTTTAGCTTAAAATATGGAACAATCTGTGCACGTGCTTAAGTAGTATTTTCACATCCTATCGCTAACCGGGTACATATCCAATCCCGGGCAACGATATTTTTATTTTAAAAATTGAAAATATACATTTTCTAGTTGTTTTAATTGTCCGACCCGTGAATCGACCTTGGGACCTCAAAAAGTCAATTCCGACTCCGGACCGCTAGACCACAGAAGTAAGTTGCACATGCTATAAAAAAACAAGCAATTAAATGAAAGCGGACTACGCGTTAATGAATCATAGCCCCAATTTGTATTTTGTCTTTTATCCCCTTTCCTTCGGGAACCGTTTTAGTAAGCGGGATAAAAGTATACTAAAGCCTTTCTTGAAATATGAAATACCTGCCAACCAAATTTTGCTACCATCGGTTCAGTATATTCTAATACAGCTAGTAGGTGAAAAAAAAAAGAAAATTGCTAACATAAAACGACAAGGCGTTTGCGCTCGTTTTATAAACATTTAAATTAATTGAAATCATTAAAACTGCCATCTAAGATATTTTTCTACACAAACGCTATAAGTACTTAGCACAGGTGAATTGGTAAGAGGTATTTATTTTTCCCGAAAATAAATATCTCTTACTATTTCTAGTACCTTCATGCCCACATCCCCGAAGAGCTAAGCAGAGGCACAAACAGGCACCCACGACTAGCCGAAGACACTAAGTCCCACAATGAGATAGGTGGCAAGCCTATCGCCAACCGGGCATATGTCCAATCGCGAGCTACGTTTTTTTATTAGAAAATTGGAAAACCTTTTTTCTTTAGTTGCCCGACCCGGGATTCGAACCCGGGACCTCATGCAGTCAAGTCCAACTTTACCGCTAGACCGCTAATTTCATACTTTAATCGTTTCTACACTTCTTATCGTCGGTGCTTGGTGGAATTTCATTCTAGCAACAATTTATTAACTTCACTTGTACTTTCCACGAAATATTTTTTTATTATGATATTTTAGCCAACCGGTTTTAAGCATAATCAGGGATAAAACAACTCAATAAGGGAGACTCTATAAAGGAGTTATTATAGCCCTGAGGATGTTGGATTAGTAAAACCGTTTGGCTAAATTATAATATTAAAAAATGTATTGTATAAAGTGTAAGTGAAGTTATTAAATTGTTTCCAATTATTTCATGTTTAAGCATACGTAAGTTATACGCTGCATGTGAACGTTAAATACACGTTAGGGGTACGGTATTTTAAGATATAGTATCTTATCATGACATGAATAAGCAATGAAACCTTTAAAAATTAAGAGAAAATGCGTGCCACGTAAATAGCATTGCAAAGTTTGCCGGGACAGCTAGTTTATAAACCTTTCTCTTCAATCACTTTATCTATTTTAAAAATCCGCATCAAAATCCGTTGCTTTTTAACGCTCTTAACAATACAAAGGGACATAGGGTCAGAGGAAGCGAAGTTTTGTTTGATACTATGTCGTGAAGTAAACGAACTTTACATATAAATGGATTTTGAGAGTATAAATTCACATTCTAAAACTATTATGTTCATTTGCATTAAAAATACACATGTCATTGTTAAAAATTGAGATAAAATACAAAATCGCATTCCCGATTCATTATTGGACAAACAAACGATTCGGATAACGTTTGGAATTTGTCAGGCGCGCCGATAGCGACAAACTGATTTGGGATTATCTTGGATAGAGGAATTCCAATAATATTTCACTAGTCGCCCTTTCACGTGTGTGGTCCAAGACATAAGAAAAACGTTAGTAAACATATGAATTCTTAAATAATGAATGCCCTACGTTTTTACGAATCGATACCCTACTTTTTTTAACAGACTCCAAAAAAGAGGAGGTTCTCTTTTTTAATGTTTCTTAAGCGATAAATCAGCCAATTACAGTATAAATCACTCAACAAATTTGGGGATTATATTGTGTAGAGATAGGTCATGATTCCTGGGTCGTCTCTTATAAATGTTATCATGTTGATAATATTTATGAGGGACCATCTCGGAATCGTTTGCAATCTTTTGAAAAAATAATATCAGAACGCGACGCGTTAATAAAATAATTGGAGCCGGTTTTTGCAGTTTTGCGGACAACCAAAGTTATCCAGTTTTTTCGCAACGACGACTATTTCCTCGAGGAATCAGAGATTATTTTCTGAAGGCCCTTCCAACTTTCATTTTCATCTTTTCTTACAATAGTAAGCAGCTTTGGAAAAAAATATCTAATCGTCTCATATCTCTACAACTGTATTGGCTTAGTGGACTTTTAATCGAGGGTCCTAACTTGTACATTTTCAACCATCACCTTAACGCGATATTTTATAGTTTGCACCAATCACAGGTCATATGTTTCTATAACTTGAACCGGCGGATGGAAAATCTGGTAGTGACGTGCCATTAATTCCTATTACCATTGCCAGGCGAGCCAACACTAGCGATTAGAGAGCGCTTCCAGACTGGCTTGTCTTAATTAAGAAATGTGTAGTTTAAGTTACTTTTACTATTGACGCATGTTTTTTTATGATATTGGAAGACAAACAAGTAGACGGATTTCATGATGGTAAGAAATTCTCGCGGCCTAGAGACATCAAAGGTGGTAATGGTGCGTTGCCAACCTGAGACCGGGATGTTAGGCCTCGAGGAAAATTAAATTTACCGGCTACCATAGTCTCCAAACCGGAATACATCATAACGTTATGGCGGTAGGAATAGGTAAGGCGGTGGTATCAATCCGGGTGAGTCGCTGCGAAACTCTACCACCTAGTCAGATGTCACGGTGTCAGTAACGGTAAGCCTATGCTCGCCTTTTACGAGCTGCCTGGCAGGAAGGCAGATGGTCTATTCTGCAAAGGAGCCCGGACCAAAAAAAAAACTAGTTCATGGTGTAGGGGACTACCTGACGAAATGAAGTCACTGCTGAGGGACTTCTGCAGCACAAAGAGATATATCCCTGGGCAAGTCACACTAATGGAATATATCCCCAAAGCAAATTATATAGTTACGTATTATGGGTGCTAGTCAACGATAATAATACGAATAAATATTTAGATTTTGATTTAGATTTAATAAACAGCCAGACTCTGAAATGCAGACATTTATGTTCTCAAATGTTAAATGGCGATAGGATTTTTTTTAAATTCCTTTCAAATTAAAGAAATGTTCTTTAAAATATCTGAGAGCGTTGAAGCATTTGATGTCTAGAAACCCTGCTTCCTAGCATTGTCTAAAAACAAACGAGGAAATTACGGCTGGTCAGTGAAGGGATAAACAATTAACACGGGCTTTATTGGAGCTCGGTATACGTATGGCAAGTACTGATGGTATTGTAACAAAAATAGATAAGGTAGCAGAATATTCTGAGTTAGCCATTGCCATCCAGTTAAAACTATATGCACCATCCACCAGCAAACTCCACCATGTCAACTAACGGCCAATGTTAATAATGTATCTCAATCTAACGGATTTCAAGCAATCTAGATAGCTGCGTATCCGCCGGCCTATCCTATACCTCATTCCCATATTTATCCTGTGCACAGATATATTATTGGCAAGCGATAACGTAAAAATGGATCAAAATATCAATCTTGGACAGAGAGTTTTGGATTAGGATTGATTATTAATATTGGCCGTAAATTGACAGATGCTAAGATTGCCCAGGTATCTCGGTGCCGACTTAAGTTTGTTAGATATATTTGTTTTTATATACAACAACTGTTATGGCAAAAGTGCAACAATACAACACTGCAAGTGTTTTTCTATATAAATAAAAACGACAACAGAAGTGAAAACTTGAATTTTAACATTGTGCATTTTTGATATATTGGAATGGTTAGGGAATAATTTTGCACCAATTGCTTAATTATCAGTATAAAAGTAGTATCATTTATGTGGTAGAATAGAATATTTATTTATTGCGCTATCATACACAAACATGACAACACGAATATTCGCACAAGCGCCTTTCGCCGTCTAAACGAAACAGCAGGCGTAGGCATACATTTTTGCCACGCCGTTGAAAGAGACGGGGATACTTCCTCTGTGCGCCGGCTGTTTACTCTCCATCCGTCTTACGAATTTCCGATCAGGTCACGTGTCCTGACACGAGTTCAGAAGTTTTTACCCATTCCAAAAAAGTGCCGCTAAAGAAATTTTCACTTCAAAAATACGTCATAGAGTTTCATCAAGTACCAAGGACGGAAAAAAATCAATATGTTTGTTAGATGTATTTGACAAAAAATATTAATTAGAAATATAATACAATCCAACATGAAAGTCTGATTTAATTGACCCTTAAGGAAAATTCTCAATTACGTGACAGCCATTTTCCGCGAGTC
>NJDC01009037.1:11650-22887 GCA_002245475.1 Calephelis virginiensis
ATAAAACATAAATCTATAAATAATTTTGTTTTTTTTATTCAAAAATTAAGGATAAATTTTAAAGACATTCCACTAAATGCTGACGAAAGATTAAGAATCATATTAAATAAGTAAATTTATAAAAACAATATATTTTTATATTTGATATTTTCCATCGTCGGCACTTGGTAAAACTTCCAAATATTCATATTTTTAAAGAAAGAAATATTTTCGCTTATACAGCATCATCAGGGCTAAAACTTTTTTAAAACTTTTTTTAAGTTTTAGCCCTGATGATGCTGTATAAGCGAAACCGGTAGGCTACTAATTACAAAGTAATAAATTATAAGTGATAAGTAAAACAGTACAAGTGTTTCTTTCTTTAAAAATATGAATATATTTTTTATTTTTAAATGAAGATACATGCCGGTTTCGGAATTATTGCACACATGCTCGATTATATCCGAGGGTGGTGTTAAGATACACCACCCTCGGATATAATCGAGCAATTTGATAAATTTTGATTTTCAATTTAATTCGATTATAATGACTAATATTTTACGCATGTTGACCACCAATATCATAAGCAAATAATTTGCTTACTTTGAGTTTAGAGCAATTCGAGTAACTGTCTATACGCTGTATTATGTACTAATCCGAGCTATTTATTGATAACCAGCCTACGAGCTAACAATAGTAGTAAGTAACGAGGTGTAAAAAAACTCATAATCCTGATAATTTTTCTACGGAACGACTAGGTTCCGCGTACCTTCTTTAGGATATAGTGGTTTAAACGCAAACACGTTATAAAAGCAACCTCCAAACTATAGAACTGTCCCGTGCAATCTTCGCAATGTAGATTATCATTTTCATATCGTAATGGAAAAGGTGATTCCATCTTGCGGATTCAATTTCGCGGCGGTGTTTAAGAAATTAAGTATCCGAGGGCCTTCGAGATTTAATGGACGGGCAATAATGAAAAAATGCTTAAGGGCAAGAAAAGGTCAATTTAGAGTTTTGCTTACACGACAAAAAGGGCCAACCAGTTAACTTAGCGACCAAGTATGTTATGTATTTACCACCTCGTAAATATGTATCTCAGTTGCCAACTCGAACTGTAAAAGTGTACATCAAATGACGTCATTTGTGTTTGCTATCTCTATTGTATTTCTGTTGGTCACTGGAGATAGCAAATATAAAACACGTCATTTGACAACGATTTGATGTACACGATGAGTGTACATTTTGTGTTGGTAACTGAGTTACATAATCAACCCCCTGGTATGCTTGGTAACGCTTTAAGCCTCCAAATATCTAGTCTCAATACCTATCGGTATTTGTGTGAAAGTAGTAATAGTATATTATGCCCGTATCCCGCGTATCCCCTAAGAGGTAGGCAGAAGTACAACCAGGGCACCCACGTCTAACCGAATACACTAAGTCTTAAGATATAATAGGTGGCAAACCTAGCATCAACCGGGCACATATCCAGTTCCGCGTTACTGAATAGCGACTTTGTTTTAGAAAGTGATGTTTGTGTTATGGTGATTAAATTTATAGCTAAACCTATAAACTACATATGATATATAGCATATATATTAAAAAAATCTTAATATTTGACTTGCGTTTTAAGTATTATTTTAACGTTTCTGCTATACGCTACCTAGTCATATTAGAAACCTACCCTTAAAGAAATCTATAAATAAGTTTAAAAAATATTTTCAAAATAGGTTATGTCTGGAAGGTTATGAAAACTCAGAATATATAGAAGACGAAATGCTTGGAAATAGCCGTTACATTCACATGTCCATACAATTTCTAGTTATTTACATTTTAGATTTAAAATGTACTTAATATAAAATAAGACTGTAATGTACCTTTATCGTTTTACATTAAATAATATTTTGTAAGTATTTATTAAAATTAATTCGGAAACTCGTCAAGTTTCTTGTCGTCCACTATTGGAATATTTTTTAATGTTGTTTGCTGTGTATAATTGAGTAACTTAGTAGCTGACTGAATAGGCCTTTATGCAAAGGCCTTTAATATCTTCTCGCCATTGACGTATTTTTTTTCGTATATAGTAAAAGACAAAATATTTTAGACACAAGATGGCAACGCAACATTTTTATCTTTTACTTAACAGGCGACATATATGTCTTAAAATGGAAATCCGTATACTGAGGTATTTGCAAAGCATGCACTCATACGAGCAGGTTTGTAGCACACGTCGGCAGCTTTTACCCGACTTGGAAAAAGTAGGTTATATGTTCGACTCCTGTGTCGGGAATGTCCTATGCGGGAATGTCGAACGTTGTAGTGCATGTAAGGATAGCTTTGAAAAAGACTTTTACATTTATTGAAGACGAGCGCAAACTAGAACTACAAAAAGAATAAACGTAATATATATATATACATACCTACATATACATTTTATACATATCTCTAGACAAGTTACACAAATTTAATCTTACCCCAAAGTAAGCATATGCTTGTGTTATGGTTCTTAGTCAACGATTCTAATACATAGAAATACTTAAATAGATACGAGAATAAATTTAATATACACCCAGACCCAGAAATGCACACATGTAAATGTTCATCACACAAATGCCTGCCCCCATCGGGAATCGAACCCGAGCCTCGCGGTTGGTCGGCGTAGTTAGGCGTGTACGCTAGCCACTCGACCAACGAGGCGGTCAATTGCATTCAGATCAGTTTGTCAGATGGCATTGGCGCTGTAAGTCGCATAAAGAAGAAGAAGAAGAAGCACACACGTGCAGTATGAAACACTCTGCCTGGCATAGTGTGGATCACTCCTTATGAAATACTAGTATTGTATTACTAACTACTACATGCGGCTTCGCCCGCGTTTTCACAGAAACCCGGTGTGCGATCGGGATTAAAAATAGCCTATATGTTAATCCAGGTCACAATCTATCTGTCTTCCAAATTTCATACAAATCCGTTCAGCCATTCGAGCGTGAAAGAGTAACAAACATTCATACATCCATACTTACAAACTTTCGCATTTATAATATTAATAGGATATAATAGCGATTTAAAGGCTGATTCCGTATCTTGTTAGTGATGATTACTGGGTAAAGTGTACATCAAATAGCTGTCAAATTTGTTTAGTATTTGCTATCTCCGTTGTATTTCAGTTGGTCACAGGAGATAGCAAATATAAAATCCATTGTATTTCTGTTGGTCACTGGAGATATCAAATATAAACACTTCATTTGACAGCTACTTCATGTAGAATTTACCCAGTAATCATTACTAAAAAGATACTGAGCGGATTATTGCATTGTGATTCTTTAGATTGCAAAAAACAAAAAACCGCATAAAATATTTAACATACGCTGAAATTACCCTAAAGTAATCTTCAAAAGCCGTTTTCTTTTATGACTTGTCTACAAAGGATCTTATGGCAGAATTTATACCTTTCGCTTTATGTCCAGTATGATTCATAGGTTAAAAGGATTTTTTTATTGAATCAGGCGTTACTTTGCGGAAATCCATCATAATTATAACTCGTGTGTCGTCGTTTGTACGGTACGGTCGAATTCCTGAGGATGCCTCGGTGTAGAGGCGAAACGTACGTCGAGTGCGATTTGGTGTTCTCTGTGGTGAGTGCTTCGACAAAGTTGGCGAAGGACGTGACAAGTGGTTTTGTTTCCCGTGTTCGGACTCTATTTGTCATCTGGTCGCGGAGGTGGGAGGTGGGAACTTTAGGTAGGGTTGTCACATGTAAAGAACGTGACAATTTATATTGTTTCCCGAGCTCTTCCTATAGTTGTGTTCTGGTCGCGGAAGTGGGTGGTGGGAACGTCAGTTAGGCTTGTCACATTCTGTGTCGTTTGGAGGATTATTTGCCACAACGGTTACACTGCTTACGCGGAATTAGCAAAATAAAGGCTTATTTTACATCTTTTAAAAGGATTTATTAAACGCATGTTATGCTATTCTACTGCAATTGTTTATATTCAAACATTGACATTAATATTATGTCCGTAAAACTTTATGGAACTTTAAAAATGGACTTCGGAAGACTCAACAGTTTAAGACTACCTACCTACTTATTTATCGCAGTTGAAGAGTAATTGTAAGCCTTGTAAGTACTTATAATAATACCTACATACATATCTTCACGCCAAGTCCCTTACGGGGTAGGCAGAGAGTAGTATAATAATACCTATGTAACAAAGTCTGGTTTATATCATTTTAATTTATAATTAGAATACAGCTGAATCGATTTTAAAGTTTTACTGAATTTGTTTTAGCCCTGACTGGCAAATTAACTATTGAACAATAGAAAATAAAGATTAAAAAAATCACGTGTCATGAGGCGCACTGCCGGTACGAAATTCGCCGAGTCGGCCAGTAAAAATAAAATACTTTCATTTGCTTTACTGGTACATAATCTTAAATGCCTGAAGCTATCCTTATGCAATTTTGTACGTGGAAACAATTTACACAGGAGACACAGAGTTCTTCGTATCTCCACAACTCAAGTGTTTCCCAGAATAAGCCAAAGAAACTTGTAAACACCGTCTTGTCTCTACTTCTAATATTATAATAGGTTTTTGTATTATGTATACATAATATGACATATAAAGCGGCTAAAACGATTTTTAATAAATTTTGCAGAGTAATAGATTTAATCTCAAAGAAAGAATAAGGCTACTCTTTTTTTCGATATAATAAAGAGTTCCCATGGGAAAACTATGATCCCGAACTACTACTTTGCTATAAACATAAAATAAAATCCCCTCGAGGAATGAAATCATGATTTTTTTATATAAGTTGAAAATAACTCCGCTCTGACTGGAGTAATTTAGACGAAGTAAAGTTTATATTTCATTTCATTTTTTTATTAGAAAAGCAGGATAATAGTAAGATCAGTGCCTACTGATTCTATGATCCTTGAAAAAACAAACATAAATTTAAAAAAAATATGTTCAAGAGCAATTCAGTAATTAATCCCAGTTATACTTTTTGGAATATATTTTACGTGGACTATTTTTAAACATTTATAATACGCCTTGCGTTATTTATTTATTTAACAATTATTTTACATGTAAATGTAAATACATGTATAGGTTATGACATAAGAAAAAATACTGTCGGTCATTCTTGCTAAAACTCAAAAACTGTTTGATTTTTTTTTGTTTTATTTACTAAAAATAGGACAAACCGAAAGCAACTCAAGCACGATTGTAAATTGATGATCCTACCTACCTTTTGAATTTAAAAGTATTTATTAAAACAAGTTACATAAATATAAAAATGAATCTCTATTTTCATTTAATAATCACGCTTGAAGTGGTGGACCAATGTTGCTATTTTGTTGTTATGATAATAATTGTCGAGTGCGTTTTCGTTTAAAAAAATATTAGTATTTAATACAAAGTTTTAGCGGCTCAGCTAGAAAAGTGATAAAAATACTTACATAAATTCGGATAAGTTAACCAGCAACAAGATAAAACTTCGCGATTCCGATATTTCGGGTCGCGTTCGGATACGCCCACCCCTTACAGCTACCCGCGTCGTTCTGACGCATCCCTCGGGACAACTTACCGTACATATTGGTACAGCCAACACAGTTGCACTGAGTAAATGAAAAACGCAATTCGTACCTATTTTCAGCGATTTTATTTGCGTCTGCTTGTTTGTCTATTTTTTTAAAAAAAACTACCCTTTGGTGTCCTGTTTATTTACTTTCGTATATAAGTTTTTTTTTGTAACATAGGAAAGCATATTGTCAAGTATATATATAACAAAGATGTTAAAGTCACGTTGTCAATCTGGGACTTGTATATTGATCCTGTTCATGTCAGTTTTTTTTATGTAAGAACTCAATGAACAAGTCAGAGGCTCTCCAGATGATAAAAGATTACTATAGCCAATAAACGCCATAGTATAACAATAGGTGTGTCGCTGTCCCTTGGTCGTGATGTTAAGATTAATGTGAAACTCTATTGGCTACCTCCTGACTGGTCAAATGAAGGTTATTATAGCATCAGGAATAGGATGTTTTTATTTTCACGTTGTGACAGCTAAAATGGTTTAGTATATTGAATTTTTTCCACCCTTGGCACTTGATGAAACTCCATTACGTATTTTTATATATGAAAACACTTGCACTCTTTCACTTTATGTTTTTTTTAATACTGTGGAATAATAATATTAGCTAACTGGTTTTGCTTGCTTTCAAGGCTATATTAACTTATTGCGGCTAGTATTATTATTTTATAATTTTTAATAACAGGTTTATGAAGTGAAACAGTTGGTTACTCTAGGCGACATGAATTTCTTACCATCAGGAAATGTCTGTTTGTTTGCTTCCATTATCATGAAAAAAAAAGAAGAAAAAGTGTAAAAAATATATAGGTAACAGTAAAGTAATGTTCATACCTATTCTTTATATCTTACCAAACATTAAAATGATTTTAGTATTAAAATTAATTATTAGACTTTACAGGACAATGGCTACTTTTATCCCGACGTCTTGACGAGTTTCGCTAGTTAACTAAATCACATATTAAAGATTATATAAGACCAAAAGAATATTCAGGCAATAAAAATACTTCTTTCTTTTTTTAAAAACGCGGGTAAAGCAAAGCAAAGCGGGCAAAATTTTGTTGTTAATGGAATGAGACATCGAACAAGTACTCGGATCCTGGCGGCAAAAGACTTACATGGCCTATTAACACCTATTAACCTAGGCTACAGATGCGAAATGCATTACTGTCATGTGGCCTTATCCTCCCGACCTAAATATGACTGCGACATTTTCAAGCACTGTCGTTATAGTGACCGTATGAATGAATGAATGAATGAATGAATGGATGAATGAATGAATGAATGAATGAATGAATGAATGAATGAATGAATGAATGAATGAATGAATGAATGAATGAATGAATGAATTCACTTTATTATGCACCAAAATTCACAAAATAATACAAACTCTTTCACTAGTAATATTTAACTTAGTTGCACAAAGGCGGTCTTATCGCTTTAGAGCGATCTCTGCCAGACAACCTTTCTTACCTTACCGTACTTGGAGCACCAAGGGCTTACGGGCGAACTAAACCACGAGTGTTGTTGATGGTAACTACTTGTTCAGCCTATGCTCGCCTCTTACGAGCTGCCATATAGGCAGATAGGTACACAGTTAGTCTCTGGGGATACCGAAACGGGGAAAATTTTGGTAACTACCCTTTACTTTACTCTATTTATTTGGTATTTAGCCTAAATTCATCTTTTACAAGCTAACAGGTTTTGAGGCAGATAATCTATTCTAAACAGGAGACCTAAACTATGGGGGAAACTGGTAAATTTCAATTAAACTGCCACATTTAGAATGGTAATTAGTAATTACCATTATCAAACGTGATATAACAAATAAAACTATCATCTCATTTGTAATTGATAATTATTACAAACTAGCTGTTCCGGCGAACTTTGTTCCATCCGTTCAGTTTATATGGAAAAAATTAAAATTTTGTTTTTCCAAGTTTCCTTGATGTTGTACGGGATAAATAATTGTACCCCTTGTGCTTCTCCCGGTTCTAAGCTACCTCTCCCTCAATTTTCAGCCTAATCGATATTTCGATTTTTAAGATGTATTCGGCTATTCGGAGCGGAGACAAATCCAACGAATCAAAAACCATGAAAATTGGTCCAGCAGATACCGAGTTATAAGTGTTATTACAAAACCATCCTTGTTTCATATTATTTAAAGATATGATATTTGTTTTAGTTTTGTTATCGTTAAAAGTTATTCCTATCTTACCTATCTACAGATAAAGATAGGCCTTCTAGAGATTTGTTGTTGAGAGAGACATTAGTTATTAAAAAAATAAGAGCGGTTGCCTGGCTTACAACAGATCTTAAAAAGCACAATCTCTTATCATAGATAGGTTATTTATGTTGGCCGTAAATCTTGGCTGACACAAAACCCGACATTTAAAGCTCATTGTTTAAGTATCAAACCCTCGCAATAGAATAATTAGCTACAAGTCGTAGCAGGTGTCTACGCCTACTACTGTCAACAACTGCTACGAACATGTTTACGTATTTTTAATCGACTACAAAAACTGAAGATGTTCTCAATACGACTATATGTTTTTGGAACGAAGTTCCTTATTGCGCGTTGTGAAAGGTAGCTAGACGGAAAAAAATCTTACGAAAATGTTGTCACGACACTTTTTGCTGTGTGGTCTAGCGGTTCAGTAGTTGGACTTGACTGCATGAGGTCCCGGGTTCGAATCCCGGGTCGGACAATTTTTTCTTATTTGTTTTTTTATTTTTATTTCATGTTTCTCTGTCTGTCTCACTCGATAAGAGAGATAGAAATAGAGATTACTAGAGATTGATAGAGATTGAGAGAGAGAGAAAGGGGGGGAGAGAGAACTTCGTTCCATCCGGGTGTCCCTTGACACCTCTCAACTTTTTTTTTCTTGTAGGTACTCGGCCAAAAGCCAACCGACTTTGAAGGTTCTGTTTTAGAAAGATAACTCAGGATTCCGAGGTGGTCCCATTTTAATTTTATCACGATCCAACTATTTATTTTTGAGTTATACTAATTAATGTATAAATATGCGTTATTAAGTGTAACTCAAAAACTACTAGTAGGATGTTAACAAATTTATATGGGACCATTCTGAAATCATTTGCTTTCTTTCAAAACATAAATTAGCAAATCGCGATGTGGTGAATGAAATACTTAGTTGGAGTCGGTTTTTTTCATGATGATTTTTTGAAAGATATGTACTCGTAGCGTACAAGCGGGTGTTTTTTCTGATAGGAAGAGACATTTTCCTGAGCCCTGAAACCTACATTTTTTTTGGATGACTAATGTGTTGCTAACCTCGCGGTTTATCCAATTTCACCGGACTTTTGAAACCTAGATGTTTTCTTCTTTTGGAATTGGATATTGGAAGGGAAAAAAGCAGACAGATTTCCTTATGGTGAAAAATTTACGGCACCTAGAGACGCCAAAGGTGGCGATGGTGCGTTGCCAATCTGAGACGGGGATGTTAGGCCTTGAGCAAAAGTAAATTTACCGGCTACCTTATCCTCCGAAATGGAACACGTCAACGGCAAGCACTGACGATAAGGCGACAGGAATAGGTAAGACGGTGTTACCAATCCGGACGAGACGTTGCGATACTCTACCACCACACAGATATCACATTCATAGTGTCGACAAGACTATGCTCGCCTTTTACGAGACGCCCGACAGGAAGACAGATGGTATGTTCCACAAAGGAGCCCGGACCAACACGGGGAATCGCTAAAATATTCTTTCTCACTGACTAGACGTCTGAAACTAATTAAACTAACAGGCGAATAAACAGCATCTAAATTACTAAATCTGTTGTACATATAAAATGATGAATATCATTTTGGAAACTACGAGTAGTAATATAGCTATCTCAGACTAATGAAATTATTGGCTATCTCACTAGTGTATTATTCTTGTATATAGGATATCTACTCAATCGCGTTTCATAACTTGAACCGATTGTCATGAAATTGTAAAGGTGAGTTTATTTTTTGGAATCAGATAACGAACAGTCACCTCTGTGGTCTAGCGGTCCGGCGTCGGGCTTCACTTCTTGAGGACTCGGGTTGGATACCCTGGTCGGGCAACAATAAAATTACAAAACGTATATTTTCAATTTTCTAATAAAATTAACGTTGCCCGGGATTGGATATGTGCCCGGTTGGCGATAGACTTGATATTGTCAATGTGATAGCATTGTGGGACTTAGTGACTTCGGCTAGTCGTGGGTGCCCTGGTTGTACCTCTGCCTACCTCTTCGGGGACATGGGCGTGAAGATACTTACTTTATCTATAAATAACGAATAAGATCAGAATAGATCTCTTTAAAATTATTTTTAAGATTAGCTGTCGTCAAGAGAAGGTTCATGTGCAAAAAGAAATGACAATTTTCATAGGACACGACAACTTTTGTCGGCTCAGTAGTAAATATATTTAACTAGTAACAAACCTTTTTTTACTGTTAACATACTTCCCACACTCGGACATAATTTCACAAATTTCTAAGAAATAAAATTTCCCTTGTTGTCCGGGCACTCGTAAAAGGCGGGCATAGGCTTACCGTCACTAGCACCGTGACATCTGACTAGGTGGTACAGTTTCGCAGCGACTCACCTGGGTGGTACCACCGCTTTACCTATTCCTGCCGTGTTGAAATATTAAAATTTGACTTTATCGACACATACAACACTATTGGAGAGTGTGTCACCTCACGTGTGATATAGATTATAGATGATCTGTACTCTGTGAAATCTCGTCAAGTAATAAACTGCGTTATTTAATTCTTTGAACTTTTAATTAGTAATTTCATCAGGTTATGGGGCCAGGCCACCTGTTTATTATCTCAAAACAGTTAAATAGTATAAAACAGTATAAAAGTTTCATTGAATCCGAAATAAAAGTAGTTCCGAATAGTCATAACCTTAAAGTCAACACGTGTTTTCTGTTTCTTGCAATCTCTTCATCAGCAAAATGTCTTCTACAAACACCATGGCACTGATTGAAAAACTGACCGGAAGAGAGAACTATCCAACGTGGAGATTCGCCGTTCAAACGTATCTAGAGCACGAGGACTTGTGGCAATGCGTCAAAGCGAACGAAACAGTTGACCCCAAACTTGACACAAAAGCTAAGTCTAAAATAATTTTATTAGTACATCCTATCAACTATGTACATATACAAGAGGCGAAATCTGCCAAGGAGGTGTGGAATACCCTCTCTAGAGCTTTTGATGACAAAGGATTGACACGAAAGGTTGGCCTATTGAGAGATCTGATAACCACAACACTAGAATCATGTCAGAGCATAGAAGACTATGTAAACAAGATTATATCAACAGCACACAAGTTAAGAAATATAGAATTCGATGTGAATGATGAATGTCTTGGTACGCTATTACTAGCTGGCTTACCTGAAGTCTACCAGCCAATGATTATGGCAATTGAAAGCTCCGGTGTGGCAATAACTGCTGACTCTGTGAAGATTAAGCTATTACAAGACGTAAGAAGCTCTGAAAGTAATGCATTATATGTGAATAAATACAAAGGGAATCAGTCGCAGGTTGCTAAACAAGCTTCAGAGAAAACAACTAAAAGTAAAGGGCCAAGATGTTTTGTGTGTAACAGATATGGACATATAAGTAAACACTGTTGGCATAAGAAGAAACAGTCAGGTCAAAGTG
>NJDC01009044.1:0-22263 GCA_002245475.1 Calephelis virginiensis
ATATACAAGTTGTCACATAAGACTTTTATTTATTTATTTAACACTTTATTGCACACGAAAACTAAAATACACAAAATACACGAGAAGTTAAATCTCTAACTAAAGAAAGTTCTTCCAGCCAACCCAAAAAAAATTGAGCTGTGGAAATAAAATGGAAGGCATTGTGTACAAAACAATTAACTATAGCTATACTTAGAACGAATAAATAAAAATATACTAATAAAGTGTGTAAAAAAAAACAGGTACAATTATAATTATTAAAATATCTTAGTAGGATAATATATGAGTATGTTATTGTGTCAACAATAAGTAATGTTCCTTCAATCTTTTCTTAAAAGTAGGTAAAGAAGGGCTGTCACAAATCAAGGTAGGAAGGGAATTCCACAATTTGATTGATTGGAAAGTAAAAGATTTAGAATAACAACTAGAGTGCGAGTTTAGTTAATATTATCTCTTAATTATATTGCTTGTAATATTGAACACATTATAGAAAAGATAGGCATCCTTTATATTAAGATTTGTTTTATTAGAATTTGAAATTCTCCATTGGTCAGTACTTGGTTGTATTTGATAGTAAATGCACAGTTAATAACACTTCTATCTTACCACAATACTTTAATTGGACATAATATTTTGTTATACTAAAAACTAACTGTTACACTTTTTAAAGCTTCATCACCGCTTTAGTCTATTTTATTTATCTAGAGTTGATATTTCGCTATAATATAGGCTTGATCTTTATCTGGTTATGTTAATTAGGTAAGATAAAAATTCGCCTCTGTGGGCTAGTGGTTTCGTCAGGCTTGACTTCTTGAGGACCTGGGTTTGGCCCCGGGTCGGGCAACAAAACAAATTAGAAAATATTATTGTCAAAATTCTAATAAGAACAATGTTGCCCGGGATTGGATATATGTGCTCGGTTAGCAATAGGCTTACCACCTTATCATATTGTGGGGTGTATTCGGCTAGTCGTGGGTGCCCTGGTTGTGCCTCTGCCTATCCTTTGGGGATATGGGCGTGAAGATACTTACTTAAACCATTTTTGTTCATTACCATAATATGTTATATAAGAAGGGGTATGCACACAAGTACCTATGTAGTAGAATAAGTTGATATGAATAAGTATTTCATAGCAACTTCTTAACACGCTTATTCTGCTACTACACAATCGGAGCCTATAGACACCATAGATGCAGGTGCCTCGCTGTCCTGTGGCCAATTCTGCAAGTCTACTGGCTATCCTACCCTACTGTTATTAGAAAGAAAGAAAATTATTTATTTGTGGAATATGTGTGTAAATGAGATGTTACAGAAATATTTAAGTATATCTATGTTCTACCACATTTTGGTGTGCAAATATTTTAATATTGATAAAAAAATATTATTTTATTACATATAGGTACTTTAACTTTTAAGCGAATTATTTATATTTATAACTAGTTTAATTATTTGAAAAATTAAATTTATCTATTTGCCTAAAATGTTTATTAAAAGCTGTAACAAATGATATTTGTTAATACCAACATATTCTACCACATTGCAAATATCTTTAAAATTATACATATTTATTATTAAGATTTGTAACATATTATGTTTTAAATATTTGAACAAAATTTTAAAATATAATTAGGTTTAACCCTAACTACCATAAGCTACCAGAATGGCAGAAATAGGTAAGAAGACGGATTTCTACTCGGGTCCATTCTGCACGTGAAACCCGGACCAACACTGCTAAACGTTTCGTTCTATATTACGGAGCTTGTAAGAGGCAAACATCGATCCGTTTGGCACTAAGATCGTGACCAAGGCTAGGTGGTGGAGATCGTGACAAGTCAAAGTGGTGGTGTCCTGCAACAATTCTCTTGAATTCATACCACAATTTTGCGTATTTCGGTAATGATGGAATAATACCGCCGTTAGTACTCTCTGCTATGGTGTTCCGGTGTTGTTAAATTTTCTACAAGCAACAGGCTTACAAGTCACAACCCCAGGTCTCAGTTTAACAGTTATTAACACCTTTGGTGACATAAAGGATCTTCACGCCCATATCCCCGAAGGCAGATGGCAGAGGCACAACTAACCGAAGATATTAAAGTCTCACAATGTGATAGGTGGCAAGCCTATCGCCAACCGGGGATATATCCAGTCCCGGACAGCGTTATTTTTGTTAGGAAATTGAAAATATACATTTTATATTTTTTTTTGTTGCCCGACCCGGGGATCGAACCCGGGACCTCAAGAAGTCAACTCCGACGCCGCCGCGCCTGACCGCTAGACAGAGGCGACTTTGGTGACTTATTTCTTACTAATAGGAAAACCTTTTGCTTTCATGCCTTTCAATAACGTAAAAATAAATAAGATCCTGCTAAGCGATTGCTAGCACTAATACAATATTGTTAGATTTATTCGTCGCAGTTTTTTGAGAATAAAAATATTGTATAATATGTAAATTCATGTAAAAGTTCACCAGTCCGACTAGTTCTATGCTAATCCATTCTGTCTTATGGGCATCTTTGAATAATGTTATACAAAAGCTAGATCTTGCCCGTGGCTTTTCGTTCGTATATTGGTATATTCACCCGGCGACAATTTGTTTAGACATCGGGATAGGAAATAGCCTATGCCTCTGATCCAACAACTTCTCTGGTGCTGGAGTGCTTTCCAGCAACTTGCCCGGATAGTGATACGTCGCTTTTCCTTTCCCTTCCGCCATGACAATGTCATGTTCCGTTCCGGAGAGTAGGGTAACCGGTAGACTTGCGTCCACAAGACAGCGGCGCTTCTATGCTGTCTATAGGCTACGGTTATTACTTGCTATCAGGAGAGCCATGTGCATATTCGTTGTTTTTTTACATTAAAAAAAATAAATGGTTATACACCGACTGTTCGGCTGCCATATGCTGACTATTGTCGTAATCTGTATTGGAGGGCAGGGTAGTACGTGGCCACTTCTATGCTGTCTATAGGCTGCTGTTATCTCTTGCTATCAGAAGAGCCATGTGCATATTCGTTGCTTTTACACACTAATAAAATAAATGGTAATACATCGACTGTTCTACTGCCATACGCTCGGCATTGTCCTGTTCTGTGTTGGAGGTCAGGGTAATACGTGCCTCAAATCCGTTTCATAAGATATGTCTAGCATATCGTTTATGGTGTCTATAGATGGAGGTTGCCTTTTACCATGAGGAGAGCCATCTCTCTCTATTATCCGCTATCTTTTATCACAAAAACTGTGTATTAATAAATCAGGAAGAAATTCACTTTTAAATGTCAGAGCAAGGCAATCTCACAAGGCCACAAAACCAGTTCGGCCATTGTCTATCAACAGTTCACATTCTTTTGCAAAATATGTTAAACGAGTTTTTTTATAAATTATTGAATTTATTATATACCTTATTGAAATAAGCGAGGTGCGACTTATGGCTTTAATCAACGGAAATATTTTTTTAATTTTTCTTTTGATGGTAAGAGAGCTATGGCCGTGTTGTAATCGGTGTGTCACTGACCTGCGGTCTGGGTGGCCTAATGCAAGTCTATCGGCTACCCTACCCCCGGACTGGAACACGACACTGCCAAACACTGTAATTGTAGAGGCAGGAATAGGGAAGGCGGTTAGTCTCTACCCATGCAATTAGCTGCACAGCACTCTAACCCCAGTGGCACCGTAAATAATTACCTATGTAACCTATTCGCGCCTTTTACGATATAATAGACAGAGAGCCAGATGACCCATTTCTGGAAAAGGTACACTACTAATAACTAAATACTCCTGCCGCTAAAACGCCAGCGCTCGCCATTGTCGTTACTGTTTGTACATTAACATAGTAAGGTAAACTCTAAACTTAGTTAAAAGGCTTTACATCCCGGCTGGCAATTGACAAAACACAGTTAATATCTTCATAAAAAGGCTAAAGTATCTATAATCAATCATATGCTGAAAATGGCCTTGTTTTGCAATCAAGAGCGATACCTCGGTCTGAAAAAAGTAAAAGTACTAAAATAAGGTTTAGCTCAGCATTACACTAGTAGGTACATGTTTGTAGCAGACATTTCCTTTCACTCTCTGCCCTTGTTATCTGACCTATTAATATGCTCTAGGTCTTCCGTCTTTGAATAACTGACAGTAATGTTATTTCAAACATTTTACTTCGTGTTATACAATTTTATATAATGACTAGTTGACCCCGCAGACGTTGTTCTGCTATATTTTTAATGTGATTTATTTAAAAAAATTGGGGTGAGTCACCCTTATCACTTAGGGGTATGAAAAATAGATGTTAGCCGATTCTCAGACCTACCCAATATGCTTACCAAATTTCAGAGGAATTGGTCAAGCCGTTTCGGAGGAGTATGCAGACTAACATTGTGACACGAGAATTTTATATATAAGATATGGGTTACAAGTTAAATAAAATCGTGAGTGTCCCGTATATATATCCCGTATACGTCTAAAATCAGATTCCAATTAAAGATTTATGTTTTACATTGAAAATTTTATTAGGACTAAAATATTACTAGCTGATTGTCGATAAACTACATTTTCATACAATCTCATCCCCTATTATATTTAGGGGTTGATATTTTTAAAAAATGTCTATGTTTGAACTCGGGTTTTACCTATATGTATATCAACATTCATTACAAACAAAAGTATCTTCACGCCCGTATCCCCGAAACAGCAGGCAAAGGCACAACCAAGGCACCCACGATTAGCCGAAGATACTAAGTCCCACAGTATGACTGGTGGCAAGCCAACCTGGCATATATCCGGCACCGGGATACGTTGTTTTTGATAAGAAAATTGAAAAAAACACATTTTCGTTTTGTTGCCCGATTCGGGGATTGAACCCTGGATCTGATGAAGTCAAGTCCAACATTAGACCACTTGACCACAGAGGCGATAAGCGTAACACGAAGCGTTAACGCTATATAAATATATTGTGGAAAGATACAAGAGTTTTTTTTACATACTATGGTATTCCACCAAGAGCCGACAATGAAATGTATAAATTCTATTGACAATTCGCATGAGGTACCTAGCAAAACCATCCGGTTACTTATGCAATTCGCTGTCATTTAACACAACATTTGAAAGCTAATTTGCAAGACTTTCATTGCATTTGCGAAAAATATTTGTCCTTGACTGGACATATGATTAAAGATTGTTACAGCCTTAGGTCATCTACCACAGACTGGTTTTTATTACATGCTGTACTATTTTCTGAACTAAACTCCTGGCTAGTGCCAGGTCACTATTAGTAGAAGATATTATTTAGTAATTAGCACCACAATATGAGAGGCCCATTATTTGTAGAAGATATTACTTAGTCGCAAAATGTGATTGGCAAACCTTTCGTCCAATGCCGAAAAAAAAAGACATTTTGTTTTGCTGGACATGGGAACCGAATCCGAGACCTCATGTTTAACACCAACACTGGAGATAAAATAACAGAAGCAGTAATTATTATATATTATTATATATTATATTATTAATATATACCTACATAAATCCATATACATTAAAGGCAAGAAAACACTTCATGTCAAAAAGTTTGTACCAACTTATTTTACCACATGTTATTTAATATTGAATCACTTTTTTTTTCCATTTATTTTAAGGTCTAACAAATTATATTTTCATGCCATTAAATTATTTGTACTATTTTTTTATCTGTAACTAGCTGACCCGGCAAACGTTGTTTTGCTATTTTTTAATGTGATTTTATGAAAAATAGATGTTGGCCGATTCTCAGACCTACTCAATATGCTCACAAAATTTCATGAGAATCGGTCAAGCTGTTTCGAAGGAGTACGGGATCGAACATTGTGATACGAGAATTTTATATATAAAATAATATAATTAAGCTTACTTTAAATAAATTAGTGTTTCCCTTTCACTCTACATTCAAATAAATTAATAGTTTACATTCTATGTGCAGTCAATGTCATTTACACAATCAAATCAATAATAATTTTGATTATGTTACACACAGAATATAGCATATTATGTAACAACAACAACAACAACAACAACAACAACATATCTTCACGCCAAGTCCCTTACGGGGTAGGCAGAGAGTATCGAGGGCCAGACCTCACGATCCTGACAAACCAGTCTTGCTTCCTTCACATTCATAACCCTTTTCATACAAACACGCCGGTTTCGGAGACTCTTGACACCACCCTCGGATAATATCCGATTGATCTGATCGTGAAATGTCAGCCTTGGTCTCCCCGGGTACCTACATCCATCCACATTCGCATTGTATATCTGCTTTTTCAATCTTTCATCTGTCATTCTTTCCACATGACCGAACCAGCGGAGCATAACATGTAACATAACATATATAATACCTATACCTAATAATACCTATATATATTATGTTAATTGTTACATATATACTAGTAGAATACAGCATACAACTAATGTTTAGCCTACTAAAGGCCTAAATTTACTTGGGTTAAACGATAGTTGTATTTAGATCGTGTATCGCCTTTGTGTTCTAGCGGTCCGGCTTCAATTTTCTAATAACGTTGCCCGGGATTGAATATGTGCCCGGTTGGCAATTGGCTTGCCACCTATCACATTGTGGGACTTAGTGTCTTCGGTTAGTCGTGGGTGCTCTGGTTGTGCCTTTGCCTGCTTCCTTTCAGGGATACGGGCGTGAAGATACTTTTTTTGTATTTAGATGGAAACTTAATTCAATCTCCGTATAGGTATAATTTTCAAAAGTAAGTTTACCGGCTACCTTATCCTCCAACCGGAAAAGCACTGACGTTATGGCGGCAGGAATAGCTAAGTCGGTGTTACGAATGCGGGTGAGTTACTCAGATGTCACGGTGTTAGTGACGATTAGCCTATGCTCGCTTATTACGAGGCGTCTAGCAGGAAGGCAGATGATCTATTTTGCAAAGGAGTCCCGGCCAACACGGGGATAGTATAGTGGATGTGTTAATATTTTAATATATGTCACAAAATTTATGACTCGTGCGGCCTAACTAATAGATATCAATTATCTTTTGATTCAATCATTATCTATATATTAATACCTAATGTCAAAACTTTGGACCCCTTGTTACGAAAATTGCGCGGACGCAGGAGCATAAAATTTGGTACACTTGTAGTTTGTGTTTAGAAGTGCAGAACGCTAATATTTTTCAATAATAATGTTTATAAAGTACGTTTCATTAATAAAACATTACCCACACTACCATGCATTTGACACACACAAACAAATATATTGGTGATAACGATAAAATATCAACTAAAAAGTTTGGAAACAAAGTACCTAGTTGGTCTTAAGAAATTAAGATGGCGTTCTTATCAACAAGATATTAAAGTATTTTCACGCCCATATCCCCGAAGAGGTAGGCAGAGGTACAAGCAAGGCACCCACGACTAGCCGAAGACACTAAGTCCCACAATGTGATAGGTGGCAAGCCTATCGCCAACCGGGCACATTTCCAATCCCGACCAACATTTTTTTATTAGAAAATTGGAAAAATCCAATTTTCTTTGTGTTGGCCGTGCGGGATTCGAACCCGGGACCTCATGCAGTCAAGTCCAACACCCGGACCGCTAGACCACAGAGGCGAACAAGATATTAAAATTTATTATGGTCGAATTTCGACCAATGGGCGACCACTAGTCTCTTTAATTTTCCATACAAAATTGTGGATGCATTCATACTCATTCAGTCATTATTTTTGTTTCAGAAAGGTTCACTCAAATGAAAAGCTCTGGTGGTTACTACGTCACAGTAATAGAAGATAAACGCGTTTCTAAAATTATTGGTGCGGCAACACTCACTGTAGAGCAGAAGTTTATTCACAACTGTTCTCTGGTAGGTATTGTTATATTTCTATAAATTTTAAACAAAGAAAATCCTTCGCCCCAGACTGGATTTGAACCTGTACCTTTCGTCTCAAGCCGACGGATGCTCTAACCAGTTGAGCTACTGAGGATTCGAGTCTCGTGGCGAAATTTTTAATTTTTTTCTTAACCGTTAATGCGTGTAGTTAAGTCCTATAGATACACAGTTCTGAGTAGGTACCCACTAAATGAGTTAATCGTTACAGATTAAATTCACATTTATAATGGCCATAACTTTCGTTTCTCTAAAGGTGTTATTATTTTAGTACTTGTCGTGTGTACATGCACTTGTTATATTTATTATTATTACCTTTGAGTACTCTGGACTCTCGATCGCCTCTGTGGTCTAGCGGTCCAGGTGTTGGACTTTATGATGTCCCGAGTTCGATTCCCGGGCTAGGCAACAAAGAGAAAATGTGGTTTTTCAAATTTTCTAATAAGAAAAATGTTTGTGTGTATGTGTTCCTATAATAGACTGCTTATTAAAGTTCTACTCATAAATAAGTTTAAATAACGTATTAAAAAGTTAGAGAAAGGCTATTACAAAATCTCATAATATAGCAAGTTCGATCTTATGTAATTGCAATTTGTAATCCTATTAATCATATTAATATTATAAATGCGAAAGTTTGTAAGTATGGATGTATGGATGTTTCTTTCACGCTCGAATGGCTGAACGGATTTGTCTGAAATTTGGAAGACAGATAGATTGTGACCTGGATTAACATATAGGCTATTTTTAATCCCGATCGCACACCGGGTTTCTGTGAAAACGCGGGCGAAGCCGCAGGTAGCAGCTAGTTATTTATATTTAAGAGATACATATTACAATATGGCTGTTATGTATACTTAATGTTTCGTGTCTGATAATATTTTAGCAATTATCACAATTAATTCAAAAGAGACAAGTCTGCTGGGTTTCTTTAGCCGGATCCGAAAAACCGGTTAGAATTTAATAAATATTCCTGAACATATTACATAAATCCAACCCCAAAGTAAGCAAATTTTGAGCTTGCGTCGTGGGTGTTAATCAACGTCAATTATACGTGGAAATAATTACATAAAGACATATAAATTTAATAAACACCCTGACTCAGAAATGCAGGCTTTTAAATGTTCATCGCACAAATGTCTGCTGCCGGAAATATTTATTACTAACGAAGAGAAACTCTTCGTGAGTTTCTTTTATGTACAGTTTTTTAAAACAGGAGGACTACAGATCTAAAGGCATATTTTCTACGTGCTGATTGAACGCTATCACTGCCCCTTCGAAGTTGGTAAAAGCAAAATCTCTCATCAAATCTTTGATTTTGGGGAAAATACAGAAATCCCTAGCACCCTGTGATTTAAAAAATGGTTCGATCGCATAAAAATGTTTAAAATGTAAAGGAGATTATTTTGAAAAGTAATAAACATAATATTTTGGTCATAACATGTTCTTTTTTTAAGTTAAAACATCGTGCATAACTTACAAATATTAAAGTAATAGCTATTTTTTTATTATTTATAAGTGAGTCATGATACTGCACATAAAAGAAACTCACGTAGAGTTTCTTTTATGTACAGGTCAGTAATAAATACGTTATTCTGTTTCTGCTTTGATATATTTGTTATTAAATGAAATTCTGAAGTTATTTTGTTTCTCTTTTCAGCGTGGCCGGTTAGAAGACGTAGTAGTTAACGATACGTACAGAGGCAAACAGTTGGGAAAACTGTAAGTATATTTTTTATAGTATAGTTTAGTCAAATCGCCTCTGTGGTCTAGCGGTCCGGGTGTTGGACTTGACTACATGAAGCGTTCGAATCCCGGGTCGGCCAACAAAAAGAAAATTGGATTTTTCCAATTTTCTAATAAAAAAAAATGTTGGTCGGGATTGGAAATGTGCCCGGTTGGCGATAGGCTTGCCACCTATCACATTGTGGGACTTAGTGTCTTCGGCTAGTCGTGGGTGCCTTGGTTGTACCTCTGCCTACCTTTTCGGGGATATGGGTGTGAAGATACTTTTTTAGTTTAGTCAATATATATATTATATGTGTATCATATTATCACTTCTGTGGTCTAGCGGTCCGCCGTTGAAGTTCGATCCCCGGTTCAAGCAACAAAAAAAGAAGAAAATATGTATTTTCTAATAAAAATATTGTTGCCCGGGATTGGATGTGTGCCCACAATGAGATACCTCATTGTGGGACTTAGTGTCTTCGGTTAAGCGTGGCTGCATTGGTTGTCACTCTGCCTACGGTTTGGGGGATATGGGTGTGAAGATATTAAATTATTAATAATGACCTAACAAAAAATTACTGATATTTCCAGGATAGTGGTGACTGTGTCGTTGTTAGCTCAGGAGCTAGGTTGCTACAAGATGTCATTAGATTGCAAGGACAAGCTGATCAAGTTCTATGAGAGCCTCGGATATAAACTCGAAGCTGGGAACTCCAACGCTATGAACATGAGGTGAGAAAATTCATAAATTTATTTAGTTTCGCAGAGATTCGCCCGGATTGGTACCACCGCCCTATTTATTCCTGTCAAATAGCCAATGTTTGCCATTGACGTGTTCCGGTTTGGAGGGTAAGGTAGCCGATAAACTAACTTTTGCTCGAGGCCTAAAAGCCCGGCCTCAGGTTGGTAACGCATTATTACCACCTTTGAGGTCTCTAGGCGGCGTGAATTTCTTACCATCAGGAAATCCGCCTTCCATTATCATAAAAAAAATTACATATTATAGTCTTTTTCAAAAATCCCCAATATAAGGGGGAGTTTCTTTTCTTTAAACGTTTAAAGAAAAGAGAATCTGAGTCATTTGGTGTTGATTTGTGATTACGTTAATTAATGTTTTTTAATAATTTGTAGCATTTTTTGTCTTTATATGAAAAAAAAGTTTTTTTCAAAAATACCATTTAAGTGACTGGATTAATCAGTAAGTAGTTTCTAAATTGAATATGTTTTTGTACATTAATTGCTTTCTTCAACAAGTCTTTAATTTTAAATCGATTAGCAAACAAGTAAAGCAACCCCTACATATTATATAAATATCAGTTCAGGATTCTATTAATATAAAAATAAAATAATTGAAATGTTCCAACTTCTTGCGTAGGAGACTTCGATTTTTTTTAATGTATACTGACACACATCTCACCTATTGAAAAATAATGTAGCCGAAGATCTAGATAGACTAAACGCGAAACTGTCTAATTAGTTGCTTAAAATAAACCTGAATAGTGATTCTCTGGAAATGCTGCATTTGGAAGAGAATTTGAATTTTTTGCTTTTACGATTTAAACCTATGTTAAAATCTAAGTTTCTAATCTAATCCTGTTTTTTTATCGATATTATTGTATATTATATTAATGGTCCTATAAGATAGTACAAGTATTTTCACGCCCGTGTACTTTAAGAGATAAGCAGATTACTACCAGGACACTAACAATTAGTTGAAGATACTTAGTCCAACAATGTCAATTAGGCAAAACTTTTGCCAGCTGTTCAGCAGTTGTTCTTTTTTTAATATAAAGAGTCGACACATTAGGAGTTGATCAACTCGGGGCTTCACGCCCGGGCGAGCGCCGGAACAATATAGACACAGAGGCAATTCAAAGTAATACAATTTTAGCTTGAATTTAGACAATTTCCTTGAGCTAGCAATATCCCATTCCATCGTTTTCTGTGCCAATCGCGTCACCAATAAAAGGGAACGTTCATCTAGGTCCTAGGGTATCATGATACCGTGGAGAATCAACTTGCAAACGTAAATGTGATGTTTTAATAAATAAAAATATTTAAATCGATTCGTTAATTAAATTCTAGATTAAGAAATGCAAAAAATTATGTTCCTGTCGAGATGAGGGCTTAAGCTTTGTTGATTGTAGCTTTTTCGCTGTGTTAGTCCATCCGGCAGCTCGAAAAGAGAGAGCAAAGGTCAAACTTGGTCTTGTTAATAATTACTAGTGGTAATAAGTACTAGTAGACCATTTTAATATCTTGTTGATAAGAACGCCATCTTCATTTCTCAAGACCAACTACTTTGTTTCCTGAATAGTTAGTGCTCCATCTGTGATCTTTTATCGTCAACATCAATATATTTGTTTGTGTGTGTCAAATGCATGGTAGTGTGGGTAATGTTTTATTTATTGATTTAATGTAATTTATAAGCATTATTATTGAAAAATATAAGCGTTCTGCACTTCTCCTACACATAAACTATAAGTGTGCCAAATTTCATGCTCCTCCGTCAGAGCAATTTTCGTAAAAAGGGGTCCAAAGTTTTGGCATCACGTATTAATATATACATTAGCAAGACTACTGATGATAGACTGCTGTGCAGCATCTTGTCCAGTCGGAAATCCATCAATTTTACCTATTCCGCCTGTCATAGGTAGTGTTCTAGTCCGCAGGGTAGGACAGGCGTGGAAACTATTCATATTTTGCACTAACCGCTTTGATCGTTTTTATGTTGCAATAACATCGGTCCGCCATCGGACAGGACTTTTTAAGGTTCCGGATTCGATCCCCGGGTCGGCCAACAACAAAATTAGATAGTTGCTTGGTTGGCGATAAGCTTGCCACCTATTACATTGTAGGACTTTGTCTTCATCTAGTCGTGGATGACCTGGTTGTACCACTGTCTACCGCTTCGAAGACATGGGCACGAAGATACTGATCTCTGGTAGCCGTTAAACTTTACATTAACATTAGGCCTAAAACCTCGGCTACAAATCGGCGACGCATCTACAAAATCAATATTATATCCGTCTATAGGCCATGGTTATCTTTTACCACCAGGAGTGCCGTGTACATTTTCGCTGTCTTATCCTAAAATTAAAAAAAAAATGACAACTCTGCCAAAGAGGCGGTCAAATACTATTAAAATTATAAATGTGAAAGTTTGTCTGTTTTTTTGTTACTCCTTCACGCAAAAACTGCTGAACCGGTTTTCATGAAATTTGGTACACACATAGAGGGTAAGTTGGATTAACACGTAGGATAGTTTTTATCCAGAAATAATGCTCCTGTGGGACCAAGCGGCAACGCCGCGGGCAACAAGTAGTTAATTATATATTTACTTTTCTTTCCAGGTTCGAGGAGCCCTCCTGACAATTAGCCGCTGGGATGTCCGACCTGCGCTCTAAATTGTAAGTGATCGTAGCCAGCCGAGCGGTTTTCACACCTCTCTCACTGATCCATCTTACTTATCTACGATTCTATGTTCGTAGGATTCACTTATACTGTAAAATCTACTTGTCAATGCTTTAGTCTATGGTCTGTTTTAGGATGCAAATTGTAAAATAATTCCATTAAAATATGTTCTCATTTGAATATATCTGAATTGAATTTGTATGTTGGTTTTTACAAAATAACGAGCATTTTTTACAGCTTAAATGACATGCTTTTGTTGTATTCATGTAATATGCAACAATAAAAAATGTTCTAATAATATGGATCACATGGAAACAGATAATAATCAAAAGATTTGAATTATGTAGTGTTCATTCATAATTATGAATTATGAATTGGAATCACTTCTGTCAATAACGTTTGTCAGCCATTTTGTTATTTAATTTAGGATATATAAAGACAATTTTCATAAGGCGTGTACAACGATATTTATTTTGGTTTTTTGTTGATATTAATATAAAGTTATATATCCCCGACTCCTAAACGTACGTGTCTTAGCTTTATGAGAGAAAATGACACTTAACACTGTGGCTGTTATAAAAAAAAATAAGAAAAGAGTGCGTATGATACTTGTGTAAAGTTGTTCATAGACAAAGTCCATACAAACAAACTACTACAAATTGTTGTAGAAAATGCTCTGTAATGTATCAGTAATTGAAGGATAAAGAAGCATCTTAAATTGGTCCATAGACAAAAAAAAGCCCATAAAGCACTACAGTTTGTGTGCGATAAGAAAATGTCATCAACACAGCAACACTCTCGACCAATTAAAATACAGACTCTTTGGCAAAATGCTAACGCGAATGCCAAAATATAAAATTACTGACTCTCCAATGTTCTGCGATTTAATTGGACGAACGATCTATAGAATGAAAGTAGGCTTATTTCATTCGATCATTTCATTTTTCATTCTTTGTGACTAAATTTCGTTCATTGAAGTTTTTATGTGATTTCTGCTTGGTTGTTTATGTATCATTATAATTGCGGGGTCAATTTTTTTATCTATCAAAATTGTTATTTACTGAAAGTAAATTTCACATTTGATAGGGTAATTAATTGATTATGGATATCCTAGCACATAAGGTTAATTATAATTTACCATTTTGTACTCGATTTGGCAACATTCGATTTATATTTATATATTTCATGAAAGTATAAATTCTTATTTCAAAGATAAAGATTAAAATTATTTTGAGCTGTAAATTATCTTTGGTTTTTTTTTAATAATTGTTATTATTGTAAACTATTGTTAGTTCAGTGCATACGTACCTATTTTTTTTATATTTTTTAAGAATATGTCTACTATTGTACTTACATAAGAAGATTGAAAATCCCAGCCTCAGGTAGGCAGCACTTTAACATCTGTAGTGTCTTAGGTTAATTTCTACTATCAGGATATTCGTCTCTTTAGCAAGTGTACAGTAATATTGAATGACGTATTTACTGTAAAGACTATGTAGTATATTTTTTTGTTATTTTAAAATGTATGCAGTAATCCAAACCCAGTGTACCTGTTATATTCACAAAAATAAAATAAAAATTCACAAGTAATTGTATACAAAAGTAAACTTAATGCTATTTAGACGTTAAATTTAGTTTCTAATGCTTGAGTTTAGTATAAAAACTAAATCAAGTAATATTATGAATTTATACCATCTTTTTAAAAAATATATGTGTTTAGAAATAATAATACTGTATGACCGGCTTTGAGATTAACAAATTTGCTTTTATCAAATGTGATTATTGAATTTATTTAGTAAATGTAAAAATCATTATTGTTAATAGTTTTAAGTGCTTTGCTTGTTTGTTTTGTACTAACAATCACATTAAAGAGGCCATGTTTTTGCAAGTTTTTGTTTTATTTTCATACATTCCATACACATAAAACCCATGGGAGTCATTATTGTGCGTCACGTATAGGTATCACATGCAGTTTTTCATGTCTTCTACATCAAACTTTAGAGAATCGCTTTTCTTACACCTGTTGTAACGGCAATGTTTGCCATTGTCGCATTCTGGATTGATAGCTAGGGTAGTTTGTAAATATATTTAGATTAACACGCATAATTAACGCCTGTGGTATCTAAAATTCTGCTTGTCCTTTTTCTCAAAACGGACATGTCAGGGTATTTGAAACTTGCTTATTTTTATGAAATTAATGTGGAGGAAGCGACAGGTCTGCAAGGACTTGGCGTGAAGATGTGTTTGTGAACATCCAAAAACTATTAGCGCACTATTTATCTAGGACAGGTATTTCAGAAATTGAGTTTAGGAATAGAATAAATTTCCGGAAATTATGTATTTTTTGTTTTCAACTCTTCTCATTAACCGGATAAGCTAAGGTCCGCCACAAACGTTCAGAATTCCATTTCAAAAAAACCAAATCGACTATTTGTAAATAGCGAATCCGTTGAAAATTACTGACGTATTTGATAGGTCCAGGCTCCATAGTTTAGTTTAAATGTGCTGAGTTGCTGAATTTCGATTTATTTAAGCGGATTCATTCAGAACAGTGGCATAAAGAGTTCAGTAAGAAAAACTATTGAATTTTAATTACAGCTGTAGACATATTGCTACTCCTCTTTTAGTTTTACACTTTTCTGTCATAACTGCTTGAATGATTTGAATGAAAAGAAGCTAATAGTGGTAACTTTGTTGCGCACTCACTAAACTTATTTTAAGTTATCGCTATCTTCTTTCAACGAAAGGATTAGAAAGAGACAAAACACTTTGAATGCTGTCTGTAAACGACATTTCTACAGACGCTTAATCTATCACTCGGATAACTTTGATTAAAAACATCATAATTTGACATGTCCGGACTAATGACATGTCTAAAATTTTCCATCTTTTTTGTTTTTGTTTCATTTAAAAAAGGTAGCATGCATCTAAAATAAGTTTAGTTTGTGAATAGTAGAATCACTACCAATGTTTACCACCGGGTCGTCAATTTACGTGCAGAATTAATCAAAATCGCTTTAGCGACTTGATAGTAACAGCGTATCAGAAAATATAAATAAATAGGTTAAATAACCTAATTTTATTATTATGTAATCTTTGTTCACAGGTACGTAAAACAGAATACATTTTGTACACCTTAAGTTCCTAAATTATAGTAAAATTGCATCAACAAAATAAAAGTATTTTTAAAGTTTTTTCGTATTTTATTGGTCAACATTTTTGGTGCGAAATGTCATGTTTTCTTTGCCCAGAGGTAGCTTCAAATAGACTGAATTTGATAATAGAGGTACAGATCGCTTAACTTGTGACCGAGTTGGTCCCGGATTTCTATACAGCTTTAAGACAACTGTTTTTCTACCAAGCAGCTCGTAAGAGTCGGTTTGTTTGTCAAGTGGTTAGAGTGCGATAGCTCTACGGATCGGTACCACCGCCATACTCAGCCCTGACACCATAATGGGATCCTCTGTCACGGATGGCGTTTGGGTATGGCGCGGTTGGGCAACCGCCCAGGGCGCCAAAATGTAAAGGGGCGTCAGATCCTGTACGTTATAAACTATTTACGATTTTAAACAGTATGTAGGGGGCACCGGATAAATTACGCCCAGGGCGCTGATATTACTAAAACCGCTACTGTCCTCTGTGTTGTTCCGGAATCCTTTGCAAAATAGACCATCTGCCTTCCTGCCAGGTAGCTCGTAAAAGGCGAGCATAGGGTTACCGTCACTAACACCGTAATATCCTACTAGGTGGTCGAGTTTCGCAGACTCGCCCAGATTGGTACCACCGCCTTACCTGTTCCTGCCGCCATAACGTCAGCGCTTGCCGTTAACGTGTTTCAATTCGGAAGGTAAGGTAGCCGGTAAACTTACTTTGGCTCGAGGCCTAACATCCCGGACTAAGGTTGGCAGCGCACTATTACTACCTTAAGCGGCGTGAATTTCTTACCATCAGGATATCCATCTGCTTGTTTGCCTTCCTATAACATAAAAAGTGCTTGTTCCAGCTTGTAGTTTGTCAAGTAGGTCATAAGAAAATTTGCATAAGTTAACATACTTATTGACTTGTCTTTCAATGACATTAGAACGTTGAATGTGTTGCCATGTAAGACAATTTAATAGGAATGCGTGAATTTATATCGGATGGGATCTTCAATCGGAAAGCAAATCTAGCAAAAGTAAGTAACTTACCAATTCAATAAAACACCTTAATATTCAAAATGTTATATGTAATTTACAAATACAAATGACATATATTGGAAAATATGATAAAGTAATATCACTATTAAATTAAAAGGAAAGAAAAGCTATATATAAATAGTAGCAGTCCACATATCAATCTTTTAATAAAATCTCCGGGGCGTCAACGCAGACCCCTTGAACACATACATAGTTCACGACAATGACATTTAACATCCAAATAGTGCGAAACCACAACATACACTTTTTCCTTCATATATTTTTAATTCAAAAATGTTTGTATAACCCGGCCACATTACTCTACACCTCACTGGCATGTGAGCCGTCAAATATTTTCAACAGTTAATGCCCAGTCCCTATATTCAAGAAACAAGTCGTTTTTGCTTACGAACAGTAGTTTTTTGGACGTATAGTAAGCAATATAACTACGGTCGTTCGTTGTTTATTGTTAAGTCAAAGCATTTTGTGAGCAAAGCTTTGTTACTTTTAGATAAACAAATACTAACGGATTACGGTTCGTTGATTACAGGAACCGGGCTTAAAATCAGGAACACTTTTTTTACGTCTCGCCGTAACAAAAGCGTCGAAATGTAGTTATCGAGACTATGTGCACAGATAATGTAACCGGCTTGTATTAAATTTTTATTTAAAGAATACCGTTACTTCATCGCCCCGCCTCTTTATATTAGTTTCTTTTCTTACTTTGCTTATTTTTGATATCAGAGATTCAAGAACGTGGAACCGAGGACAGCGAGAGATAATGGCACGCTTTATATAAAAACATAATAATGATAAAATTACGCGTCCACTAGATAACAGGTGTAATTTTATATACCTACTCTTATTGGTAAATTAAACTTTTAATATATTTTTAAGTTTTTCAATTTCACATTGCAGCGATAAAATGCACGCTTAAAAGTTCCTACAAGACCACTGGTTTTTTCTCCCGTATGCTATGTTTCCATTTTGAGAAACTTCTGCGATACAACTCGTATATTATGTCATGGTCAGTTTATTTAACTTCTAAATTATAAGGATCATTATAATTATATTTTCCTAACTATCTAATAATAAATTTAATTATAATTATTTAGAAGTCTAGTAGACGCGTATTTTTGGGCTACCCACAATATACCCACCAAATTATCCATATTATGAGTAACACGTATACAATCAGCGAATATGTGAAAGGGAGAAAAATTACCCACGGGTAATTAAGTAACAATTTAGTAAATTGGAGGAGAAAAATTTCCGTTTTCAGGGTAAATTACATTATTTATTACATTATAATCTGATGATGGAGGGATAGAATATATTTTAACATCACATTGGCATAAAATGCTTGATTTAATTTGTACATACATTCAGAAATTGAATCAAATTTCCACGAAATACACGTCATAGGGGTAGTAATGACTTTAAAGGGTATTAAAAAGCGTGTTGATATAATTTAAAAGTTCCATGACTATCAATGTAATGTAAGTTTGAAGAGAAAGGTAAAAAGCTTTGTATAGGGTGGTATCAGTTTGTCAATTATATTATTTTATTTCCCTAATATTCAGATCCAGGATGTCTTTAAAGCGTTTAGGCTAATTGCCAGACCCGACAGGAATAAGATTTGTACTATCAATATTAGACTATGTACTGTAAGGACTGGCCCAAATTCGGACCTCTGTGTATATTTACTTTCATAAAAAGGATGAAGCTATAACCGGCTCGACCTAGTTGTCAAAGGACTTAAATTTTTGAAAGGATTTTTATTGTACTTAACCGTTAAGCGCCCCTGTCAAGTACTGGTTGACAAAAATAAAAGCCAAAAGTAAAGTGCCCGCGTCAACCGGTAGTTGACAAAGAAAGACGCTCAAAGTGCCCGTGTCAAGAAGTGGTTGACACGGCCCCTGCCACAGATAAACACAAATATATCGTCAGTGTATTGCATTTTTGCTTAGTCTGTGTCATTTAGTCGATTCTAGGATATATTGTTTATGGTATTAATCCCAGCCGAGTTACCATGCCATAGAAAAAATAAAAAGAAAACATCAAATACTTTTTGGTTATTCGTTCCGTGACATTCCGTCGTCGTTGTGTTGTATTGTGTCGGGTTTAATTGTGCTGTGGCCATCAGAAAGAACAAAAAGTAATTGTGTTGTGTATTATTGTGTTTCAGGGTACGTGAATCTTTTCCAAGAAGGTATGTAAATAACTATCTTATAGAAACATTTTACAAGATACGGTGGATACATTTTGGCGCTCCAAACATCGAAATTGTTGCATCATTTTTGATCAATAATGACAATATTTTTGTAGTAAATGCTATTTAGAAGTTACATCAGTTAATCATTTATTGTTTTTATTGTAAATCACAAGTTAAAATGCAATCATAATGCAATAATGTTCGATATTTAATTAGCCTTGTACGCGGTCGCATGTGGTGTATCGTTAATGGCGGCCGATAATGGTAAGGATTTAGAGGCCTGTACATAAATAAATATGTATAGGCGAGTGTATGGTTTTATTTCTTATCATATTAACTACTATCTAAATAACATAATTAAACATTAAAAATCATAGGTCATCGCTTTCATTTTTGAGGTATTGAGCTTTTAAGTGCAACACGAGCTTAAAAAAGACGTTATCTCAATTTCAACAACACAGTGTAACTCAAAGCAGAGCCGTAATCTGTTAATAGAAAGATAACATTGTTTAGCTAATTTCATAGGAAACTAAATAACACTTGACACCCTTTCAAAACAAACTTGAGTCACAAGAACCGATTAAATCGAATACGGCGCGCGCGTCGTTAACGCAAAAACAGCGGGGCACTCGATGGGTGGTCCGTATTTGTTCAAAGACAATCTAGACGGCCTCGGTCGCGGTCCGCGGGCGCTCAAGCGAGAGCAAGTAGATTTCGACATTTTTTTAAAGAAACAGGAAAATTCATCTCTGACGGTAATTGAACAAAAAAAACTTCGTCCTGTCTCAGGTGTAATTTTTTTCTGACAAAAATGTGTCAATTTATGTCAAACACGGAAGTGTTAAATATCTTAAATAGGGACATTAACCTTCTAACCGCCATGGTCTGAAAAATAAGACTAATTTTTGACTGTTGTTTTTGAAGTGATAGTCTACATTTTCAAATTTATCAAACTGTGACGTGAGATATAGGAAACTGACAATTATAGAGATAGGACAATGTTAATTGTACAGTAAGACAGATTTCAACAAAATCATATCGATTTATGATCGCCTCTGTGGTCTAGCGGTTCAGTTGTTGGACTTGACTGCATGAGGTCCTGGGTTCAAATCCCGGGTCGGGCAACAAAACGAAAATTGGGTTTTTCCAATTTTCTAATAAAAAAATGTTGCTCGGGATAGGATATGTGCCCGGTTGGCGATGGGCTTGCCACCTCTGGTTGTACCTCTGCCTACCTCTTCGGGGATATGGGCGTGAAGATACTTTCATATCGATTTAAGATAATTTTGTAAGCACTAATTGGTTTATATTGTTTTATGTGATCGGCGGTGAAGGCACGTTCAGTAAAAAATGCTATGACAGTTAAAAGGTTAACATATCTGTTCGAGTAGTGCGATTATTTTTATTGTTTTAATATCTTAAAGAAGTATAAAGTTTATTTAAAGCAGTTTTACAGTAATAAAGGGTAAAAATATTGTTATTACGTCAAGGCCCATAACTGCCGCCAATGTGCGATATATTTTAGGCCTTTGTAGGATACCTTTAGCAAAATAGGTGCCGGTGGAAACAAACAGGGAAAGAATGCGCAGCATAGATATATAGCACTAGCAACATTATCTAGCTCTTTACAAGCAAAGACAAACTTCAAAAACAAATGTAGACAATATTTGACTAAGTCGAAAGCCGTTTTCAAATATTTTGTCCTATTTGGAGACAAATTAAGAAAACGATATTAACTTTACTTTTACATGTGTCTTCTGTTCATGTTAGTTTTCGTAGATATATAAAGACGAATCTCTATATTTGAAGAGATAACAGCTTTCTAAGGGCGCATCCTAGGCCTGCAAATAAGATAATCTTCACGTAGCTGTGTACATGAAGTTGACAACACGATTTGGGTGCGGAACCACTACTCTTGAGCAAACTCAGAGTGACTTCACTTAGAAGTTTCAATAGGGAAAATCACAATAAACCCAATACAATAAAAGTTGTTGAAGGTCTAAGGTCAAAAACGTTCTCTATCTATCGTTCTCTATCTATCAATTACCACACTGTTCAACTCTTAATAAATATAAATAAAAATTGGATAAAAGTTAAACATATCGCTTATTCATTTTAACAACGGCACAACTTACATTGAGATAATTTTTCAGGAGCGAGATTTTAACATAAATAGAGGCTTTTTTATTTAATTTTGTGTTTTCTATCCTTAAGAGATTTCATTAAAATATATTATTATAGATTATGTAATTTTATTCACTTATGTCTATTCCAATTTTCTAATAAAAAAAAATGTTGGTCGGGATTGGAAATGTGCCCGGTTGGCGATAGGCTTGCCACCTATCACATTGTGGGACTTAGTGTCTTCGGATAGTCGTGGGTGCCCTGGTTGCACCTCTGCCTACCTCTTCGGGGATTTGGGCGTGAAGATACTTATGCTTAGAAGTCATTTTCACAATTTTGGTAATTGTGCCATTGTTGAACCGGACGAGCGAATTATAAAAAAAAAATAAAAACTTTATGAATATTAAAATATTTGCACACCAATATGTGATAGAACATGCTGGTATACTTAAATATTTTTATAATATCTTATTAACACATATATTCTGTAATAAATTATTTTCATTTCATTTCGAGGTGAAAGCTTACAAGTTTATTTTTCGCAATGATTTAGGTGTTGCTCAAGGTCAAGGGTCACAAAATTCAAATTTTCATCTATTATCGGTCTGCCAAGGAATGTTCGTGAGAAACTTTTATAAACCTTGAATAAATAATTCCACAGACGTAAAATTTAGTGTGGCTATTGACATAACTTTTAGATAGTGACACTGTATTTCAAATAAGAACAAAATGGAGTTTC